>JAJOZX010002173.1:555000-703110 GCA_023014485.1 Bathynomus jamesi
TCTATCTTTAGTCTTTAATTGATAATTAATTAGTTTTAAATTGATAATTATTTAGTTTCGTAAAAATTGGTTGTTGCCAATGTACAGGCAGTTTTTACATAGTGGAGCCACCTCGATGGGCCGAAGTGGCCACTAGTGTGCCCACTATAAAAATTTCTTATGTTCTTATGTTTCTGTGGTTCGGAACCCACGTAAAATTGTAGGTCCCCTCCGCCACCACTGAGGATATGCGCAATACACAATTACGAACGCAGTTAGGTAGACCATCCATGAGTGGATCCTAGGGTCTTTGTTGGTCTGAAACATAATAACATTATAACATATATATATACACACACACACACACACACACACACATATATATATATATATATATATATATATATATATATATTAGGGTGGGCTAAAAAAAAATGTTGGAATGGCACATTGATATTTTTTTTGTGGTTATGGTCACGATGAAAGGATATGGCAATAAAAATCTTCTCCGCATATTCTAAGTGCCGCATTTTTTACCATAAACAAAATGGCGGCGAAACATGAAGATTGGCGATTTTGAGGCATTTCTATGCAGTATTTGGAAAATATGTATACATAAAAAAGTCTTAACTTTCGATTTTAAGACTTTTTTTATATATACATATTTTCCAAATACTGCCTAGAAATGCCTCAAAATCGCCAATCTTCATGTTTCGCCGCCATTTTGTTTATGGTAAAAAATGCGGCACTAAGAATATGCGGAGAAGATTTTTATTGCCATATCCTTTCATCCTGACCATAACAACAAAAAATATCAATGTGCCATTCCAACATTTTTTTTTCAGCCCACCCTAATATATATATATATATATATATATATATATATATAATATATTATATATATATATATATATATATATATATATATATATATATATATATCTACTGTTGAGCTGTGGGATCTATCACCACAAAGCCTTAATTTTACTACCTTAAACTATACCCAATCTATCAACATATGCGTCTAATCGATTTTTAAACATGTTTATAGACGTGCTACTAATTACTTCTACCGGCAAACTATTCCAGCTATTTACTATTCTATGCGTAAAAAAGTTTTTGACAACTGTTGTCTCGAACCTTCTACTTGTCAACTTACACCCGTTATTTCTAGTCCTATTATATTGAGATATTTCGAAAAAGCTATCTCTATCTACGTTATCGAACCCATTCATAATTTTGAAAACCTGGATTAGATCACCCCTTAGCCTCCTAGTCTCGAGTGTAGTCAATTTTAACTCCTTAAGCCTAAGATGACATTAGTGAGAGAGGCCAGATTATGTAATTATGGATTGTAATTGGCTGGCACCTGAGGTGAACTATCTGCTGGGATGTAAATGTTGATTAGTGTGGTGTTGTGTTTTGCGCGTGTTTTAATGTTAACTGCCTGTATTTCTATCGTGATATCTGCTTGGATTGTGTTTGTAATGTTTGGGTGGCATCAGTGTAGCTAATACTTTTACGTATGTAAGTGATGACTCCACCTCGTGACCCCCAGTACGATCTTGACGGATCGCCGTGAAGTCAGGGATGGTGGGTGAGAAGTATTCAACTTGTGTTAGGTTTGGTTAAAATAGGTTAGGTCGGGTTAAGTTAAGTTAAATTAATTTAGGATGGGAAATATTAGCCATTCCCATTTTGCGCCTTTTCCGCCAATGGGAATTGACTAACATTGTTTCTCAAATCAAGAAATTCTTTTCTCAAATGTGGATCTTTCACTTTGTGCATTTTCATTTGCGGAACGCGAATCGGAATCGGAATGACACTGAGAGGAAAGTAATTGGTTTCAATATAACTTTATTAATTTGTACCTATTAAATTTCTAATATTTACTGCAACATTACAGGTTTATAATATCATATATATATATATATATATATTATATATATATATATAATATTATGATGCAAACTTACAAGGAAAAAGAAAATTATTCCAAGGTCTTTCGTGTATTCAGCAGTACACCTCGTCAGGGAATGAAGGGAGAAGGCGAGATGACGAAAATATATACACATGTACAATAGAACAGAGGAATAAAAGAGATTAGCACATGGTTAACAAGCGTTGATTAAAAGCGAAAGACATTTTAACAAGATATTGTCAATTTTATACATTCCCACACTGTTATTGAAATTATTTTTAAAATGGATGAATGCACATTATGTCTGTGTTTTTAACGAGCGTTTTAGAACTATGTATCCCACTTGATACTATGATAACATCTGTACATATGATTAAACAATGCATTAGAATTACTTGCTGTTCTACACGCATATTTATGCTGTTTTACCCTGATATCTAAAGTTTTTCCCGTTTGACCTATATATATTGAGTTTCATTGTGTACATCCGATCGAATACACATAACCAACCGCATTATCCGGGCTATTCTTCATTAGGCGAGATTTAACCGTATTATTATTCTTAAAGATTGCGTTGATACCAATTGTTTTAAGTATGGTCGAAAGATATTTAAAATTTACATGGTGAGGTAGGCTAAGGATATTTTTACGCTCAAATTCATTCACAGTTACACTATTATAATACCTATTCTTAGCATTCCTGAGGCAGTTATCTAGAAATGAAATAGGATAATATACGTAATTTAGTATCAATATTCATATTGTATAACTCGGAATCTAAAAATTCAGGACTGACAACTCTAGTAGTACCCCAGCATTTCGGACGAGGAAGTTGGGGTGCTCTGAAATCCTGCCCCTGGATGGGCCCCCCCCCCTGGAGGCCTTCCCCTCCGTTATAAGGGGCCCCCTTCCTTAAGTTCCTAACCCATTTATGGGGTCTCACCGTCCTTAATGAAGGGCATCTACCCCTTGCGGGGCCCCCTTCCTCCTTGGAAAAAAAAGTTCATCCTCGCCTTCCTTCACGAGAAAAAAATCCTCCTGTGGGGGAATCTTTCATGAGACAAGCAAAAACAAACATGCAAAAGCAGGCAAAAACAAGCAAACAAACACTGGAGGCGTTCGTGCAGAAGATCCATTTCTGGAACACCAGCCTTCTGCTGATATGTGTATATATAAAAACTGTAGTATAAGACAAATACCAAAGATTTCACTTACGCCGTTCATGATCTCACCGTTTCAAATTAATATATTAATAACAACACCACACAAAATAAAATTAAAATAAATAAAATCAACTCATAAATAAATTTTGCATTGTTCTAATATTTGTATTACGAAATAGATCCAAAAACTATTAACTAAATTAATTTTAATTTCATGTATCTAATCTAAGGGAAAGCTATTATATTTTAATCCATTCGTATAGTAACGTGATAACAATCATCATGAACAACAAACATTATCAATATATATATATATTATATATATATATATATATATATATATATATATATCAGCCCTTTTCAAAAGACTAGGATGAACGCGAATACATGCAATTTATATTTCGCTGTATGTCTATATACAGCCTAATGCAACGAATCAATTACCCCGATTATCTAAGCTATTAGCAATCCTACCATACGTCTCCTAAGCTATGGAATTTATGATATGAAAACGGCTGGTTGTAGCTTCACACAACTTCGAAAGTACTGTATTATTTCTCATTAATTGTATATATTTCTATCCTTAGTGTGTGATTTGTCATTGTATTATTAATAATAGGCATTTGGATAATAATCTAGCAATAAACTTATTCATATTCAATTTTCATACAAATCATTGAGATAAATAAGCAAGTATGCCTTAAATTTCGATCAAACAACAAACAGTTAAAGAAAACGACTAGTGGATTTTTCGGTGGTAACTCTGTTATTTGTGTGTTTCTTTCCGAATCATCAGCCCCATCTGTAAAATACTTGGTCAAGGGACTAACAACTTCAATACAACTACATTTTGCATCGTCGGCAAAGATTAATTTATTTAACCTCGTATTAGCTATGCAATAATCAACTCTTACCTCGAAGCAAAGAAACGTACGAGTTATATTTCCAGTCGACCACTGTGTCTGTATTTCTGTTATCAGTTTCTGTACAAACGGCAATAAAAAGACTTCTTTACAATCGCAATATATGCACATAATAAAGGCATGTTATATATATATATATATATATATATATATATATATATATAATATATATATATATATATCTATAATAGGTATCCCATAAGTAATTATCGTTTTTTATTAGATCGGAATTTGAAGGACAAAAAAACTCAACTGCAAACTTTTTAATCTAGTATATATTTTCCATCGGAATCAATGACACTCTGCCAAAGTCCTACAAGCTTTTCAAATGCCATGTTTATAAATTCAGGGCGGTTCTGAGGCAAAAAACGTACAAAGACTGGTGTGCAGGTCATCTAAAGAAGTATACTGTTTCTCGTCAAGATAGTTTGCAGACTCCTGAAGAGATGATAATCTGAAGACGCAAGGTCTGGAGAAATATGGAGGATGTGGAAGTTTTTCCCACCCAACTCCTCAATTTTTGCAGAAGTTATCCGAGCGGTATGAGGACGTGCGTTTGTCGTGGTTGACAAGATTCCTTTCCGATTAACCAAAGAGGTCTCTTTTCTTTAGTGTAGTGTTCAATCGATCCAGTTGTTGACAGTAGACTTGAGTGGTGATTGTTTGGTTGTGTGGTAAGGTTTTCAAAGTGTATTACACCACCTTTATCCCACCAAACACTAAGCAACACCTTCCGAGGGTAAAGATTTGGTTTGGCTGTGGTGTCGCTGGTTCTCCGGCACAAACCCACTGTCGACGGCGCTTAACATTCTGGTACAGTATCCACGTTTCATCACCAGTCACTAAACGGTGCAAAAACGGATCTTGGAGTTCACGGGAATGAAGAGCTATGCTAATGTTTACCCACACCCTCAGATTGTCGACCGACAATTCATGTGGCACCAATTTTCCTAACTTAAGCACTTTCCCGAGTTGTTGCAAATGTCGATGGATGGTGGACGGGGATGAATTGAGTTTCTGGGCCAATTCTTTGACAGTTGTTGAACAGTCTTCTTGAAGTGCAACTAACAGCAGGTCATCATCAAACTCAGCAGGGCGTCCAGAGCGTGCTGCATCTGTCAAACAGCAGTCACCATTCCTAAACTTTTGAAACCATCTTTGACATTTCCTCACATGCAGAATATCGTTGCCATAAACATTCTGAATGTTTCGCGTTGCTTCAGTAGCACTATTCCCTTTGTTGAACTCGTAAAGCATTATATGCCTGATATGATATGCTCTTCTGATACCGCCATGTTTATGAAGGGTTCACATAAAGCAAAACACACGTCTTCACTGGTCAAGGTCTGTAAAGTATGTAGCGAAACACGATAGATCTCCTCTAAGATATAACCTTCGGAAAATTTATGCTTAAACCGAGTAGGACTAGTTTAAACTTAATTATCGTAAAAAACGACATTACTTATGGGATGACCTGATATATATATATATATATATATATATATATATATATATATATAATATATTAGGGTATGTTTATGGTATATGGTGAAAAATGCGAAATGAAAATGCAAGGGAGGGAGCGGAAACCCTTTATTTGTGAGGATACATGAGAAAACAGAACAGGCAAAATTCTTTGTAATCCAACAAACATTTAGAGGTTGCCCACAGCTGATAGATATTTTCAATTTATAGGACAATGGAAATTTTAATTCTCAGTTTAAATGATAAATTGCATCTCCAATAAGTATTCAGAACAAATATATCGTGTAGTATATTCACTAAATTCATAATTAACGATTAAAGTACATGACACCTCGAGTGTTGGCGTTCATTTTTTCATCAAAGTGGCTTTGGAGGCTGTCGGCAAGACTTTACGATGTTCTTCGCGATTTGAATCATGAACTGCATCTGCTCTTCGTTCCGAGTCCTTCCAGCCTTCGTAAATTCTTGAATCAATGCTATGCCTCGCTCGCTGCATCATTCACTACATTTAAGGAATCCACCTGATCTTTGCTGAACCAAAGCTGGTGTTGTTTTTCCCAGTTTGATGGATCCTCTTGCAGGAAATCGACAGGAAGATCTAGAAGGGTGGAACAGATTGTACGTATTGGAAGAGCAAAAAAGTCTGCCAGGGTCTTTCCTCTTGGATCTGGAATCCAGACTGTCGGGGGTGGAGCTTCTGACCCTTCAACGGAATTCATATTCTCTACCATTTTCCGCTTCTCATCATCATCGACTGCAGGATCGAATAGTGCAAGGCCCACGTTTACCTCATTGAGGTACCAGAGATGCCGATTAAAACTTGTACCAGCGGCGTTGGTGTTTTGCAACTTTTGAAGGAGGGCTAAGTCCTTTCGTGGAGCGCTTGCTGCTTCTCTGCTGAAAACCACGGAAGGACGAATCTGAGACAACGAAGAGACAGAAGTCCCGCAACCCAGAAATCAGGCGGTCGCTGCTACTTGCTCCACGAGATGTTGAAGGACATTGGTTCATGTGCATCGTGAACTGGTATCTGAACATCCAAATTGAAAGAGTAAATGCACGCGCCATCCACCGTGCTCGGTGCAAAGCCCCTGGAGCCATGAACACAGGACTCCGACGTCCGTGAGGTACTCCTCCCAAGAAAATGACTACAAGTTCAAGAAGCTCTTTGTAGTCATCTCTGGGATGCTTCACTTTCAGAAGGTCATTTGCTTCATGAATCATCTTCTCGGCCAGGGACTGATCACTGCTGCCGTGTCCTCTTGTCCGCGGCAGTGGAGTATCATTCAATTTCAGTTGCGGCCAAACATTACGGAAGCTCTGGAAAATCGTAATCTTCAGGTCCTTGGAAAGGTCTCCAACAGGAAAGAAAATACTGCTTCAAGCAGCAGTTCCAGCACGTGATGTCGCACGCAAAGTAAATCATTCACGCCCGAGAGCCTGCTCTACTCGCACACACACTCCTCCATGGATGCCGGTGTTGGTGGGCTGTCGTGTCAAAGCAAAGAGCTTTGATCTTCTGGCCAAGATCCCAGTTTTCGATGGTTTCGATGATGACGATTGCTGTCCTTTCTGCCTTGGAGTCTGGAGTTTGAGGATGGCTAGAATCTTGCTCATCCCATCCCCGGTAAACTAAGATGGCTTAAACGGTCGATTTTGTCTCTTTCCATAAGTCTGCCATAAGTTTTCCATCCCAGTGAAGAACAAGAGGGCATTCAGGCTGTAGGAAGCTCTCACCTCTGCTTCGTGGGCTGATCTGTACCTGGATCTGCTGGCCCGAATAGCACTTGGACTGAGGCACATCTCACTTATGTCCTGACCCATTTGCATGCCAAAGGGGATGAGAACACGAGCAGCTGCCCTGTCGCTCATCCGCGGCGGTCAATGCCCGCAGCGACCTCAGAACTGATGCCGTCGTCCACGGCGCGATGTTTTGGAGCCGACGATGAACTGGCTTTCTTTCGGGACTTGTTTCCTCACTGATGACGCTGACGATGAGGTTTCCATAACAACGTAGCAGAGATTTCTTCCATTTCGGCACATGCCTGTCTTTCTGCTTCAATTCCTGAGAAGTTCTTTTTGGGCCCTTGGACTTTTTTGGCATTTCTTGTCGACATTCCAATCCTTCCTCTCCGACCCTCCTCCTTTGAGCAAAGGAAGTCCTTGTCCTCCTGAATTTTGATAAGATTTAGGGCATTTTGTGTGACCAATGTCGAAAAAGGTTGTTCAAGCTTGACCTGAACGCAGCCCTGGTTGTCCAAATTGGTCTTCGTTTTCCGCGAAATTCTCTTCTTCAAACCCTGCCATTCGTCATGCAATTTCCGGACGTGCTTCTTGACGTCGTGCGGATGTTTCGTCGGTAAACCTTCTGTCACCCAGATTTCAATGATGGCTTGTGATGTCGAGGACACACTCTCAGCTAAGGATTTCTTCTCTTCATTGTGGAGATGGAAAAGGTACTTCAATACATCACCTCTTGAAGGTAATTGCTGACCGACAATAGTAGGACTTCATGACCCCACAAGCCAGATTGATTTCTTCGATCTTGTACATGCCGCCATCGTTCACCAGTTATCTGTGAATAAGACAAAACAGTGAAATTGGTAAGTTAATTTAACCCATTCATGGATAAAGTACCTCAGGAAAATGTGTAGAAATAAGCCACCCTCTTTGTAACCGTAATCTGTGTTCAAACAATGATTGGCTGTTAACCCATGAACACAATATGTATTAAAATTATAATAATTTTGCGAAATCATGCATACATAACCACTTACAGTATATCCAATCCATATATAAATTTAAAATAATCTACGGTACACTACACTATTTCACTCAGACGATGCGAAAAAAGATGATTGCAATACGCTGAAGCAGAGAGCGTCCAAAATTTTATACGCATAAAAATTAAACCTTATAACTATTTTTGGAAACAAAAATATTGCCGGTAAAACAAGTCATTATACTTACAAACAATTCATAATACCATCCATTACAGTGCTAAGTAAAAAAAACGTTTGAAATATATGAATTATTTAAATAACACTTACCGTTATGAGAACTGTGATGCTTCTTGGCCACCATTACGTAAATGCACGAAAGACGTGAGTAATTAAGGGAAAACGATTTAGAATTAAAGAAAATTCATTTGTTGGTATACTGAAGTAAAGAAATATGGATTATCAGAACGCAATTGACAAATGCAATTTCTAATTTTGGGGACGCTGTGTATCAATGGGTTAATAAACACTAGAAGTGACTTAAAAAGGGCGCATAAATAAATGAGCATATGGGTAAAATTTTGGGGTCTTTGGGCAACCTCTAAATATTTGATGATTTTCCAAAAAAATCATGTGCTTTATGTGCTCCCGGAACCTCATCATTTGCGGGGTTCCGTGACCCGAAATTCACAATTTCAGTTTTTAAAAGCACCCTAATATATATATGATACACACAGACCGTGCATGGAACAAGGAACTGTTCTGGGATAATTAAATCCACTATAGTCCGAATAAGTAATAGTAAATGACAAATACCATAGTTTTTCTTTTTCATGATGCAAGCCCGACGTGGGCAAGGGGTCTCTCGCAAAGAGGTCCCATAAATATAGCTTCCCTCACCAGCTATCTGCAAACAGAGATGGGCAAGATCACCAACTTTGGTGATCTTGAAGATCAAGATCAGATCACCAGAAAAATGTGATCTTGAAGATCAAGATCAGATCACCAGAAAAATGTGATCTTGAAGATCAAGATCAAGATCGTGATCTTGAAGATCACTTTTCAAGATCACTTTTTAAGATCACTTTTATATGAATTGAAAAAAGTTGTACTCTTGTAGATTAAACAAAAACAAATTATTTTGTTAATCACTCCTGAAAAGTATCACTCCTAATACTCCCCTGAGGGCTGAGGCAATACAAGCATCGCATCCTACCCATGTCACCTGATCTAAACCACGGGATTGACGATTCCCCTTTCAGTTTTTCAGGTGGTAAACTTAAAACTTAGTATTATCATAACTTATCAGCAAAGAAAAAACTATTAAATGACCTACATATAGTTTTTAGTTCTATTTTTCTCAATTCTCATTTCACCAGGTCCATAACCCATATCAATGAATGGTCAGCATATATAAGTAAACATTTTTTACATAGAATTTAATTTTACAGTTTTACTGCAGTACGCAATTACTGACAATATAAGGGTAAAAACCGCAAGTTAAGAGTGTTAATTTAATGTTCAACCGCTGTAAACATTTGCTTTCAGCAAAACCAATTGTTCAAAGTTACCATCCGAGAGACGACTTCGTTTGGGGCTATGAACCATGCCAGCAAACGAAAACAACCGTTCCACTGGTGCAGAGGAAGGTAGCATGGTGTTATACCTCTTGAAGATCTTCTTTATAGCAGGATACCTATCTAAAGAGTCGAGTGCCTTACTGGTGTCCTGCAAATAATTGAGGACTTCCAAGTCTTCCTTGTTGTTAGGAGCAGAGAATGAGCCGTCCATAGTTCTGAAGAAATCGTCTTCAGATGATGAGTCTGAGTTCACCGAACTATTACCACTGCTGTCAGAATTACAATTTCTTACAGCCATTTGCAGCTTGTCTTTTACTTGAGACTTGATTGCTTCATGATCGCTGAAATTAGGCCCTTGCAACAATGATATCCATCTAAGTTTGAAATACGGATGAGATACTGAGGCCAAAACGGCATCAGTTACCTCGGGGCTCAACGACAAAAAATGACCAAATCTGGCATTGAAGCCAGAGACGACTGCTGCCAGTAATGGCATGCAGTGTCTCAAGCGCAGGTCGTTTGGTTGGATAGGCTCCAATCTTGCGAGGGCATCTTGAGTCACTAGGACTGTTGGAAGAAGACAACCGTAGTAGCATTCTTTCTCTGCCTGTAATTTGTTGAGGGCTGCTGCAATTGGTTTTAGAACAGACAAATATTCTGAAATAAATTCCAATTCATTGTCTTTGAGGATGGGTAGATTCAGTTCTTCAAGAGCTACATTCACGTCGTTCTTATGTTTATATATTTGGCTTAATGAGTCGTACATTGAGTTCCATCGGGTGACGCATGGGTACCTAAATTGGACGCCAGTTATTTCCTGTATTTTTTCTGCTGACTTGGGTTTACCAGCAGCATTCCACAGCGCCAAACATTTTCCCATTGCAGAATGCTTTATCTTCTTTAGTCCAGGTGAATTCAGTCCTTTATCTGCATCAGTTGTTGCTACCAAGTTCAATGTGTGGGAGGCACATCGAATATGGGATGATAGTTTCACTGACTCCTCTCCATGCTCTCCTGAATGTTCAGGAAAGTTGCTGATGATAACCTCTTCATCTGAATCTTTTTCATCATCATCTTCATCTGCATCATCTTCATCAATGTCGTCAGTACGATTCTAAACACGAACACCGAACTCTTTAAAGCATTTCACCATGTTCGATGCATTGTCGGTGACTGTAGATACAACTTTTCTATAAGATAAACCATGCTCCGAGTTGATCCTGTCCAATATTCCAGCAATTTTATCAAAGCTATGTGTTCCACGAAATCTTCGGCATGCCAGTGCAGCTGATCCTCGCGACAAGTCATCATTGATCTGTAATGTAAGAATATAAAATCAATGTTTGTATGAACATTTTTTTAAGCTTAATTTAATAATATTGGTTAGACACGCACCAGCTAAACTGCGCCACCAAACATTGAAGAGAAGAACTATGTGATATAAAGGAGGCAATTCAGCGATGAGTCGCCTACCATACCACCACATCAGTGACCCATCCCATAAGAGCAAAATGTGGAAGAGTCCATATTCACAGCCTGTGAATATGGACTCTTCCACATTTTGCTGTGAATCAGACACAATGACAGATGACAGAATCAGTGAATTAGTGTGAAATTACTGTGAATCACAGCAAAATGAAGACTCACCAAATTAATGAATGAGGAACACATGTCGAATAATTGAAAAGATTATACTATAAGTCTATCAGACTATCAGTCTATCAACAATGGTCAATTTATCAATTATATAAAAATAATACACTAAATCAATAGCATACCCAATGCGCAGTGACTCCCATGAAACTGCGGTGATTAGTTGACCATATGTCGCATGTAACACACACATGGTCAACTGCTGCCAGTTTTGCTTGTATGTCTTCCTTCATTGTACTGGTTGTTGTTGCAAGAGATCTAGCCAGGGTGCGTCTAGATGGCACCTGAACAGCCAGGTTGGCGTCTGAAAAAAATATTTAAAAATTAAAACAAATACAATAGATTAGCTATGGAAAAAATATCAAAATATTTAGCTAGGCTAGCGATAGTCTAATGTTCATACAAATAATATGATTAATTATTTTAATCAGATATTAGCTATGGAAAAAATAGCAAAATATTTGAGTTATACTAACATGAAAGAAGATCCTTAAATTCATGTAGTTCAACTAGGCTCAATGGTAGGAGCCCATTAGCCACAAGCGAGAGAATCTTCTTTTCAAGGATATCCTTGCATATTGGTGGTCCTGGTTTTTGCTTGGAAATGTGGAACATGCTTAGTGTTGACTGCTTGGCAATTTTGGCAGGGCCAGCATTGCTGCCGCTGGCATCTTCTTCTTTAGCTGGACGCTTGCGAGATTTCTTCTCCGATTCATATTCACCCAAAAGATCCGAATGTAGTTTCTGCACAAGAAAATAAATTATTATCATGCGGAGAGACTTCTTGAACACCCTGTATAATATTTATCAGAGTATCAAACTTCTAGTTGAAATTAATACTTAACAAGATTCTAAAATTTTGTTATCTTTAACTAAAATTATTTTCACCATGATCAGTGCATTTTTATCCTATGTTAAATTGAAAGCCGAATTTCGTCCTTCAGTAACTAAATAGGAGAAATTACAGACATGGATCAGACAGAGAGAAAGACAGATACACCTGGCGTTTTATTATAGTTGGATATCGGCAGTTTTTAATGTAGTTACTAGTCCATAATCTATTAATATCTGAAGTGCACAATATATTCAAATGGACGTCTATGTAAATGTAGCATTAGTCTTGTATGGCACCAGTCACTTAAAATATGACTTGAACCATTATGTTAATGTTGCTACTTACTACTTAGTTACTAAGTAGTACTAACCCTGAGGTGCCTCAGAAGATTGCTTGTTGAGTCGAGGCCAGCAGACAGAATTGTAGTTTTCTTTGTACACTGCCTACAAATAACTTTGATACTGTTTCCAGTTTTTTCGACAATTTGAAAATATTTTCCGTTCAATAGCACAGATTGATCCTTATTACCAACATTGTTATCTAAATATATTGAATACTGTTCTGGTGACAACCTAGAATATTTGGTTCCCTTGGGAGCCTGTTGAAGTTGTAAAATTGCACTCATTATTAAAAAATTCAATCTGTAAATAAAATATGTTTAGAATTAATTTATTATGAATACGGACCTATAGGCTATATTTTATGCCTATATATATAATAATATATTAATAGAACACTTTTAACATAATTGCACAGTAAATTACACTTTTTACGAGCCTAAATTCCACAGCAACTACACCTTCCATGAGCCCACGCATGACGCAAGTCACCCAACTAACAGAAAACATAAACAGTCGGTGTTGAACAAAGTTGCCACCAGATGTCGCTTGGACAAAAAACAAATGACATTCGCATAGCGGCATATTTAAGAATCTGAAATTAAAAGTGATCTTGAAGTCTAAAGTGATCTTCAAGATCAAGATCACAAGAAATAAAGTGATCTTAGATCAAGATCAAGATCACCATAATAAAAGTGATCTTCAAGATCAAGATCAGATCACGATCTTGATCTTCAAGATCACGATGTGACCTTGAAGATCAAGATCGTGCCCATCTTTGCCTATAGGCTATATTTTATGCCTATATATAATAATATATTAATAGAACACTTTTAACATAATTGCACAGTAAATTACACTTTTTACGAGCCTAAATTCCACAGCAACTACACCTTCCATGAGCCCACGCATGACGCAAGTCACCCAACTAACAGAAAACATAAACAGTCGGTGTTGAACAAAGTTGCCACCAGATGTCGCTTGGACAAAAAACAAATGACATTCGCATAGCGGCATATTTAAGAATCTGAAATTAAAAGTGATCTTGAAGTCTAAAGTGATCTTCAAGATCAAGATCACAAGAAATAAAGTGATCTTAGATCAAGATCAAGGTCACCATAATAAAAGTGATCTTCAAGATCAAGATCAGATCACGATCTTGATCTTCAAGATCACGATCTGATCTTGAAGATCAAGATCGTGCCCATCTCTGTCTGCAAAGCAGACAGGATCCAGCTTTGGGACATGGATCTAGAAAGCAGCCTAGCCCCACTACATTTAGAACCTCAATATAAGTAAAAGACTCGTTGCATTCACGTCGGATTGAATAAATCAAAGAAAAAGGGGTAACTATTATATTTTTAGCCAAAACCAAAACTTAAACCTCAACTGGCAGAATTGAGCGTCCACTTTTCAAGGCACATAACATGTCCGACGTGAATGCAACGAGTCTTTTACTTATATTGAGGTTCTAAATGTAGTGGGGCTAGGCTGCTTTCTAGATCCATGTCCCAAAGCTGGATCCTGTCTGCTTTGCAGATAGCTGGTGAGGGAAGCTATATTTATGGGACCTCTTTGCGAGAGACCCGTTGCCCACGTCGGGCTTGCATCATGAAAAAGAAAAACTATGGTATTTGTCATTTACCATTACTTATTCGGACTATAATGGATTTAATTATCCCAGAAGAGTTCCTTGTTCCATGCACGGTCTGTGTGTATCATAAAAAACTCAGGGAACCATTCTGAGTTCATTCTCATATATATATATATATATATATATATATATATATATATATATATATATATATATATATATATATATATATAATTATTATATATATATTAGGGTGATTCAAAAAAATCAAAGTTTTTTTTTTTAATTGTTCAACCTGTATTTTTGTTCCCCATGACAAAAAAAGTAGTGTATGCCAAATTTGGTGAATTTTAAATAATATTTACTATGTGCTACCAGGCGTCAAAGTTTCCCTCTTTTCCAATTTGTTTGTTTTTACAACTTATGATTTTATGTTTAATTGTTTATATTTCAGAATTTTTAATTAATGGTTTATATACTAGCTTGCTTTTAATTGTTGCTTGGAACTCGTAATTTTGATACCAATTAATCGATTATGGAAGATAGGCCTAACTCACCATCACCCAGTTGCTCATTTGGGAGAAGTTCTACAAGAAAAGAAACTGAAGTATGGCTAATTGGGCAGCCCTCTGCAGTACTAAAAACATCCGTATTACCATTAGAGAAGGAAATGATGGCCTTCTTCATGCACTACAGAAATATTAAAAAGCAAGACATTAGAGAATCATGCTGCTCTACTGCAGATGATGTGCTAGCGGTTTGGAAAAAAGCAGGAATACCAGCAAAACAAAGAATACATGTAGTAGATAAAATTCAAGGAATACTGAAGGAATGACAGCTGCTTAAGAAAAACAAAGCAAACAAATTGAAAAGATCACAAAATTTAAATAATAAAGAAGAAAAATGGAAAGATAAACTGGAAAACTTATTTGACATTGCTCATGAGAATGCTATGCAGCTTATAAAAATAGAAGATGATAGGAAATTCTTGAAAATGCAACGTGAGAAAGGACGTCATGGAAAAATGGGTACCATTGATAAGGCTGTTGTTAAAAAAGAGCAAAGAGCAGCAGAAAAGCAACAACGTTATGAAAAGAGGAAAGCAGAAGAAGAGATCAAAAGAAAGAAAAGTGAAGAGGCTGTCATACTCACCAGTACATCATCATAATCAGAATCAGAGGAGAGTAAAAGTGATGAATCTGGTTTCTGTGCTGCACAACCTTCAACATGGAAAAGTAAGGTTGGCAAACGTAGAAAATTGTTTCATGATAAATTATTAGGAAGTCTTGATGTTGCAAAATTGAGTGACAGAAATGCGTCTCTTTTTAATGCAAACAATCAGACATCGCTTGAATGGGACATCTGCGAACAAATAAAATGCATGTGTTTCAATACAACGGCAGCCAATACTGGTCCTAGAAATGGTACAGCTATTCTTCTAGAACAAAAATTCGACAACGATTTATTGTGGCTGGCATGTCGACACCATATATTTGAAATTATGCTGGAAGCTGTTGTTTCAAAGTCTTTATCACCATCTTCTGGCCCAGATATAGTCCTTTTTAAGAAGTTCAGAGAAAAATGGTCAAGCATTAATAAGGAGGACTACGAGACAGCATTATCAGATCCAGATATCTATGAAAATATTCATGACATCAAAGATGACATAATTATATTTGCAACGAATCAACTAGATACATTCCAACCAAGAGACGATTACCTAGAACTATTGCAGTTAACAATTATTTTTTTGGGAGGTGAACCAAAAGGTGGAATCAAATTTAAACATCCAGCGGGACTTCATCGGGCTAGGTGGATGGCCAAAATTACATATTCATTAAAAATTTTTATGTTCAAATCTCAGTTCAAAATTTCAGTAAAAGACAAAAAAAGGACTAAAAGACATCTGTCTATTTGCTACTCGGTTATATGTAAAGGCATGGTTTACAGCTCCTGTGCCATCTTGCGCTCCTCGTCTTGCTCTGGAATTATTACAGAATCTTGTAGTCTACAAACAAATAAATGACACAATTGCATTTGTTGCTATTAAAAACTGTTAGGTCACCTCTGGTACCTATCAGAAGAACTGGTAGCCTTGGCCTTTTATGATGATGAAGTGCCTACTGAAACGAAAAACAAAATTGTGAAGGCCTTGCAAAATACAACAGAAACTCTTCCTGCAAAACGGGCTTTTCTAGATCCTGCACTTATTCCAACGAAGAAATAAGAAGATTTTGTCATCAAATACTCAGATTCTTTACAATAACAGAATTTAGTTCAAAATTTTTACTCAAAGATGCTAAAGAATGGCATAATGATGAAGAGTATAACTCCGCTAAGAAATCTATCAAACAGTGGAAAGTCGTGAATGATATAGCGGAAAGAGGAGTAAAATTAATGGATGAATATAATAAAATACTAACACATGACGAAGATCAAAAACAATTCTTGCTACAAGTAGTGAAAAACTACAGGGCTGTTTACCCTGATAGAAAGAAAGAAACATTGATGAAGTAAGGACAGCTAATGTCTCAAATATCATGCTAGTTTAATTATGCATGCTTCTGGTTATGGCAGGACCTACGGGGAGCTTTCCACATTAAAAAAAAGCAATGCGCCTTGTACTGTACCCCCTGGGTGGTGTGGAAAAATTTGACAATTTGAGTCGTTCTGTCAATTTTTAATTGCTGGTAGCAACCCCTAAAAATTAAAAATTTGCTAAAATATTTTAGGATAGTTGTTTTTATGCTGAAATGAACCATTTAAAGGGTTGAACACATTAAAATATTAAAAAAAATTTTTTACCCCCATATTTGAATCACCCTAATATATATATATAATATATATATAATATATATATATATATATATATATATATATATATATATATATATATATATATATATATATGTGTTAAGTATAACAATATTAAAACCTCATCAATAAATATATTCTCTTTTTAACTCACCTAAAAGAATCTGCAAGTTTTATAATCTATTTAATGTCTAAAATCAAATTGCTGAAGACACCAATAACTAACGCATACAGATTCAGCTAAGACATAAGAGAAAATTAAATCAAGTGGGCCTGAAATCGAACCTTCAACTCTTAACCCTGATCAAACAATTTTCTAAGAGAATTTGAGCAACAACGAAAGACGACTTCTCTCTTTGGGTCTATATTTTAAGTTAACAAACTTTAAGATGAATTATTTTAAACACTTTTTATCATTTGAAAAACTTTTTCATAGTTTAAAACGAATCCTTATAGCGGACGATACCAAACTTTCCCATTAGACCTAGCCTTTCTGCATACATCACCCATAAACACTTATAAATTTAAAACTCATAAAATTTTCAACCTAATCAATAGTAAGATATTGCTTGCCTAAAAGAATCATCAGGGATGACTCCATCATAATTTCACGTCCTGACAAAAGCAAAGATACCATTCTTCTTATCACATCAGATGATGATAATAAGTTGAATAAAGCCCTCAACGACTCCGCCAAATTCAAAAAGATTAATGACAAGCCTCTAGTACTTTCCCTAAACTTGAAGATAAAATCAACAGTTTCCTCAAAAATTATGTGATCAAAATAAAATTTCGGAGGATGATTACACTCTTTACGGCCTCCCTAAAATACACATACCAAATTTACCCATTAGACCTATCCTTTTTGCCTACATCACCCATAATTTACACCTAGCAAAATTCCTAATTCCCCCCAACTCCACCCTAACCCCGAATGCAGAATGAATATTTGAATATTCCATCCCCATTTCCCATTTCCTACGAATTCGTCAAAGAAATACTGACGTTGAACAATTCAAACAACCTCCATATGCACAGCTTTGTCATAGTATTCCTCTACAACAACGTGCCAATTAGAGAAGCCATCGACATCGGCACCAACAATTTATTTTCCATAATCAGAACACAGACCTCAACCTAACGAGACAAGAATATACCAAACTGCTAACCCTTGACACTTCAGACACCTACTTCTTTTGAACTTTACCAACAAACTTATTCACTAGCCAGGGGATCCCCTTAAGAGCCACACTAGTTAACATCTTTCTCTGTTATCACGAAAATAATGGCTACTCCATTACCCCACCCATCACAAACACACTTATATAAAAGATAAGTTGATGACACCTTTCTACTCTTTCACATTGCTAACCACGACCACTCGTTTTATTAACTATCTCAATTCCCAGCATCAAATCATCAAATTCGCTAAAGAAAACGAACCTAACAACACCCTAACCTTTTTAGATATAACAATAACAAAACAAAATAATAAATTCAGCACTTCCATATATCGAAAACCTACATATACAGACCTAGATACAAACTACTTAAGCCACATCCCTTACTATATAAAATTAACAGCATTAAAATCTTAATCCATCGTGCTTATCAACTTTGTTCCTCCTACTTATCCTTCCACAACGAAATAGAATTCGTTCACAGTTTCTGCATTAATAATCCTTTCCCAAAACATTTACTACATTCTCTAACTAGAAATTTTCTCAACAACATTTATCAGCCCCCCCCTTAAAGGCCCAACTGTTAAAAAAGATACACATTACTTTTCTTCTCTCTACTACGACTATATTAGTTACAAAATACAATCAGAACTTCGCCACCTACTCATCCCACTTTACCCTCAATTTAGTGATCAATTTGTATTCACCAATAATAATAGCATTAATTCATATCTCAGCCATAAACAAAAAAAACCAGCCCTTGTCTCATCCAATATCTACTGTTTCATTTGTACTCACTGCCAGTGGTGTAGTGCTAAATAAAGAAGTGAGGGAACGCATTTTGAAAGTGTTACTCAGATGCGGGGGAGACAATGGCGAGCGCGGCGAGCCCATACAGCTGGGGGTCCGGGGGCACTGTAAGCCCCCCGGGAAATCTTTTGAAATCTGACCAATTTCAGGGATATTTTGAGGTCATATGCACTGGATATTAGGATATATTCCAAGGTTGAAGATGCAGTATTTCCAGTGTCATTAGATATACGACATCCAGTACGATCAATAAAAATAGCTAACAACTGGAATGATTAACTAAAAAAAGTTACCAACTGGTACGCCGTGGTGACTGTTTCATCAGATCTTTATAGGCTATTCTCATATTTCTTCTAGGGGTGGGAATTAAAATTTCATGACGTTAGAGATTTGTAAGTTCGGATTTATTTGAAATAGTGAGGGAACGCCGTTCCGGCTACCAAAAAAAGTAAGGGAACGCCGTTCCCATGCGTTCCCACAGCACTACACCACTGCTCACTGCAATACGAGCTATATTGGCAGCACCATTCGCCAAAATCAAACAAGAGTGGACGAGCATCGTGTCATTTCTACCCAACAAAATCATCAATAAGAGATCATTGACACCTCCACAATCACCCACTGCTCCCCACCAATTTTAAAATTATCATTTCAGCATACCAATCAACCGACCTCAGCATCCTCGAATCCCTATATACCCTTAGTACAAAACCCGGGTGTTAATAACACACTGGATTGGTGCACCATTAAACGTAATCAATCAATCAATCAGTACAAGACCTACCCTCAACGACTACAGTTCTTACCTCTATACATTTTATATATTTTTAACTTTAAATTATTATCAAAGGACTGTGCAAATATTTTGGTATAAAATCTCTTACTATATTTGTACATTTTTTATTTTTTACTTCTTAGAAATGATGATGGAAATCGAATTTCCGAAACGTCTGACTAATAAACATGTACTATCTTCTAGTCCTCCTATTCCTTAGTATATATATATATATATATATATATATATATATATCGTAAAGAACGACGCTTGTATAGGAGATATTCCGCGCAAGACGAGAGAGAGAGAACGGAACAAATGAAAAAAATGAGGTAACCACCTGGGAATCGAACCCGGGATCTTCCGATTGCCGGTCAGACGCGATACCATTACACCATGGACCTCACTCTTCCAAATGCCGTAATTCTTCTACATACTCGCAGAAACCAATGCCCCAAGGGGCACCTCCCCCTTGGGGCATTGGTTTCTGCGAGTATGTAGAAGAATTACGGCATTTGGAAGAGTGAGTCCATGGTGTAATGGTATCGCGTCTGACCGGCAATCGGAAGATCCCGGGTTCGATTCCCAGGTGGTTACCTCATTTTTTCATTTGTTCCGTTCTCTCTCTCTCGTCTTGCGCGGAATATCTCCTATACAAGCGTCGTTCTTTACGTTATTTATACTGCGTGTTCTTTGCAGTTGAATGTATATATATATATATATATATATATGGGAATGAACTCAGAATGGTCCCCTGAGTTTTTCATGATACACACAGACCGTGCATGGAACAAGGAAATCTTCTGGGATAATTAAATCCACTATAGTCCGAATAAGTAATGGTAAATGACAAATACCATAGTTTTTCTTTTTCATGATGCTAGCCCGACGCGGGCAACGGGTCAGTCGCAAAGAGGTCCCATAAATATAGCTTCCCTCACCAGCTATCCGCAAAGCAGACAGGATCCAGCTTTGAGACATGGATCTAGGGTTTAAAGCAAGCCTAGCCCTGCTACATTTAGAACCTCAATATAAGCAAAAGACTCGCTGCCTTCACGTCAGATTGAATACATCAAAGAAAAAGGGGTAACTATTATATTTTTAGCCAAAAATCAAAACTTAAACCTCAACTGGCAGAATTGAGCGTCCACTTTTCAATCTGACGTGAAGGCAGCGAGTCTTTTGCTTATACTGAGGTTCTAAATGTAGCAGGGCTAGGCTTGCTTTAAACCCTAGATCCATGTCCCAAAGCTGGATCCTGTCTGCTTTGCAGATAGCTGGTGAGGGAAGCTATATTTATGGGACCTCTTTGCGAGTGACCCGTTGCCCGCGTCGGGCTAGCATCATGAAAAAGAAAAACTATGGTATTTGTCATTTACCATTACTTATTCGGACTATAGTGGATTTAATTATCCCAGAAGAGTTCCTTGTTCCATGCACGGTCTGTGTGTATCATATATATATATATATATATATATATATATATATAATATATATATATATAATTTAGGGTGTCTCTTATTTTCGAAGTGTTGATTTGTTTAGGTTGCTCCCACTGAACCAGTTCCATTGGTTGAAAAAACATCACATATAAAATGTTTTTTGGATTGAATAATTTTTAGAGGTCGCCCCCGCTTATTAAAGTTCATAAAATATAGCTATTATTTATGCAATTAATATTTGAAATTACTAGCAGTTGTCAAGTATACTAAACATATGTTTTTAATTAATTAATCATCATATTTATGATGAATTCAATTAAATGAATATATTAGAGATAATTGTCAAGTTTGTAGCTGAAAATATTGCTTGATAAGACAAGATCAACCTGTTTAAACATGTTTCATCAAGAAGCTGAGGCAGAGAGAAAAAGAAAGTCAGAATCTTTGATGGAGGCGTCTACTAGTCAAGTTGTACTGGCTTCTTCCACATCTTCCAGCAACACTGATGAAAGTGAGAATGAGGAGGAGGAGCCCAAAGGAGCTTGTGCTTTACCAAAATCTAAGCAAAAACGAGGCATGAAAAACATCATGACGATTCAGATGTCTGCTGCCCTGGATCGTACACAAATTTCCTCTAGAAAGGCAACATTTATCCTCGCAGAGGCAGCTAAAAGCTTTGGTTTGGACGCTTCAGATTACAACATAAACCAACATTCTATCCATCGCCTTCGAAATAAGAACCGAGCTCGTCATGCTAAAGAACTTAAGGAGCATTTCCATGGAGAATGTTCTATGACAGTCCACTGGGATGGCAAGATGATGGAGGACCTCACCTCGCACAAGCACATTGATCGTCTCCCAGTACTTGTGTCAGGACCTGGTGTTGAACAGCTGCTTGGTGTCCCCAAAATCCCAAACTCAACTGGAGAAGCACAAGCTGAAGCCGTCTTTAACTGCCTGAATGAATGGGGAATTACAGAGAGAGTAAAAGCAATTTGTTTCGATACAACAGCTTCAAACACGGGTCAATATAGTGGAGCCTGTGCTCTCATCGAAGCAAAATTGGGACATGATGTTTTGTACTTGCCTTGTAGACACCATGTTTTAGATTTATTGTTGGGAGCTGCATTTGAAGCAACATTGGGATCTACATCAACTGGTCCAGGGATATTGATCTTTAAGCGTTTTCGTGACAATTGGACTTCTGTTGATCAAAGCCAGTTCCAAACAGGTGAGACAGACACGATTACTAAAGAAGCAATTATCCAGTCTAAAACTGAACTAATTCAGTTTGCTAGATCCCAGGCACCTATGCTACGGGATGACTATCAAGAACTTTTGGGTCTGTCCATCATCTTTCTTGGAGGTGTCCCCAATAAAGGCATCAAGTTTCGTGCACCAGGTGCCATGCATCGAGCTCGCTGGATGTCCAAAGCGCTCTATTCTATCAAGATGTGGCTTTTTCGAAACCAGTTCAAGATGACTAAGACTGAAGAACGAGGAATTCGAGATCTTTCCCTTTTTTCTGTTCTCATCTATATGAAGGCTTGGACAACATCCTCACTCCCTATTGAAACCCCATTTAATGACTGGCTCCTTATGAGGTCATTGATTAATTATCCTAACAAAAAGATTTCTGATGCAACTAAAAAAAAGCTCTCTAACCACTTATGGTACCTGTCTGAAGAAGCAGTTGGTCTTGCTTTCTTTGATGAGCGAATTACTACAGATGTAAAGAAACGCATGGTAAAGGCATTAGAAGATGAGTCCACTGATAGACCACCCAAGCGTCCTCGGATTCCTGAATCGACCTTCTGCTCTGGTGAAGGACTACACCAACTTGTTACAAGAAATACTAGAGAATTCTTTACTAAGCTGAATTTGCCAGAAGGATTTGAACAAGGCACCCAGCACTTGGACATCCAACTGTGAATATTTAAGGGCCAGAGCTATTGTTGCAGCTCTATCTGTTGTAAATGACCGGGCAGAACGTGCAGTAGCTTTAGTTCAAGAGCTGAATAAGAAATTGACAGTGGGGGAAGAGCAGCTCCAGTTCCTGCTCCAAATTGTTGCAAAACACCGCCAGAGTCACCCAGTTCCATCAAAAACTGTTCTTCTCAAAAAATAACCATCAATGAGGTCGCACCTTAAAATACACCATATTGTATAATCATTGTATATTAAATAAATGTTGTATAAGGAAATAATGCTAATTAAAGTAATTAAAGTATGTAAATAGCACTGGCATTTTGAATTTATCTCTATATAATAAACTAATGGTTTTTTTTGGTAGCAATGCTTCATTGCTGATTGTATATAAAAAAAGAGCCAGGAAGGATTTTGGATAGGAGAAAAAGGATTGGGATAAAAAAGGATTGAGGACCAAAGGATGGATTATAACAACATCAAGGATAGGTTAGAAAAGGATCAATGATAAATAAGAAGGCCTATACTTATAAAAAGAATCAAACTAAAAAAGAAGGAAGGAATTATGTGTATAATGAGCATAATCATATGTTAGGAGCTATTATGCCATGGTCACCATTTTTATTAGCCGGGGGCGACCCCTAAATATGAGCCAATTTGTGTCAAACTTTCAAGGTTTAGTTTTTATGCTAAATGGAACTATTTTAGGGGGCGCGGATAAAATAATTCAACATTTCAATTTTTGACTACCCAATAAGAGACACCCTAATATATATATAAGGAAGCTTACTACTACTGCTAACATTCTGTACCCAGGCATGGCAAATCTGGGTTTTCTGAGTTTCATTTGTTAACACACCAGAAAATAAGTTGAATTGAAGTCTAAAATAATTATAGATTATAGGTATATAAATTCCTCATTATTATTATTACAATATACATGCCGCAAGACGTACAGCTTTTGATATCTTCAATAGATGAAAGACTCGTTTCCTGCTAGACAATAATTCATCTACTCGTGGCGATAGATGTTGACACGAAGGGTTTCTATTCATTTGTCCAGAGAGTGGAACAAACACTTTCACAAAATCAGTTGAGAAAATAGGAAATAGATGTTAACAAATTTTACCACACACACACACACACACCACATATATATATATATATATATATATACTGTATAACGTCTACGGGGCATAGATGAAATAGACGAGCTGTTCACTCGAGATCACCTGTAAATTTGAATCTTTATACTCAGATGAATATGATATGTTGCACTCAGATGAAGGGACGAGATGTTCTCATGCACTCTCTACAACACATAACCATGTACACCCAGGCTCATCTGATATTGTGCTGAGACGAGCATCTAATCTTCTTTTGTTTGAGATATGGTAGAAATGAAGAAATTAAACAGATTGCATATTAGGCCAGATGAGCCGGGAGTACATGGCTATGTGCGGTGGAGAGCGCAAGAGAGCGGCTCACTCCTCCACCAAGCCAGTCTAGAAGCAGGGACCACCAGCTTGACATTCGTGTGAAGAGAGAACGACGCGCGGAAACGCATCGTGGTATATACACACATTCTATTCATGCAGTTAACCGTGATTCACGGTCGTCATTTGAGTTAACATGACCTACTAATTGTTAACATTAAGCAATTATCCGTGATCGCGACATGGAGTTAACCGCGACTTGGAGTTGTTTACATTCGAGGGTCCCTCCCGACATACCACCACAATGCGCCTCAGTCAGTGTCTCTCAGCGTGGCCAAAGGCAATATTACGAACGAACTTATCAAAAACGCAAAGACAAAAATCGGCGAGTGGTACCAAACCTCAAACTAAACCCAATAACAATCCAAACAACGCTGGACAATAGGAAAGGCGGAGTATGTAGTGTCCCCAAACTAAAGACCTGACAAGGGAACCTCCCCAACACTGAAGGAAATTTGCTTGGTTGTCAGTGGGTCAAGGCTTTTAACCTGCCTCCTAAGGACCTCAGAAACGTTACAGGGAATCAAAGATGAAGTCTTCAAGAGAAGACTAGATGCCAGGCAAAGGACGGTACCAGATGAACCGGTGTACCTGGTTACGTGTGACGGAGAGAGCGGCTCGCTCCTCCAACAAGCCAGGCATAGAGACGGGGCCAACAGCTTGACCTCCGTGTGAAGAGAGACCGAGCAGAGGGGGACACTAACAAATGGTCAGAAGACAACAATACGGCATTTAACACCGAGAAACTTCAACTCTTGAGATATGGTAGAAATGAAGAATTTAAACTGCATATTAAGCCAGATGAGCTGGGTGTACATGGCTATGTGCGGTGGAGAACGCAAGAGAGCGGCTCACTCCTTCACCAAGCCCATCCTAGAGGCAGGGACCACCAGCTCGACCTTCGTGTGAAGAGAGAACGACGCGCGGAAACGCATCGTGGTATATAACACACACACACATTTTATTCAGGCAGTTATGCGTGATTCAGTCGTCAAGTGAGTTAACATGACCTACTAATTGTTACCATCGTGCACTTATCCGTGATCGTGACATGGAATTAACCGTGGTTCGGTGATGTTTACATTCGCGGGTCCCTCCAACCGTTCCACCACAATGCGCCTCAGTCAGTGTCTCTCAGCGCAAACAAATCTCGTTTATTTATTTTTATTAGCCATCTTCATATATCATTTTCTCCGAACTTCCTCAGTGGCAATAAAAAGTCTCCTGAAGGGTACAACTTAATTGTAGAATGGAAAGGCTTATCTTGAAACTTAATATGTAAGACTAATTTGATTGCTCTCTCAATTAATTATCTCTTTTCATGGCCCTCTGCGACCAACACAGTGCTCTCATGTTCACCTATTTATTGCCTAAGAGTCTTATTTTTACTTCTGTGCTTTTGAAATAAACGCTGCACTACTGAGATTACATTACAAATTGGGTACGTACAGTTGTTAGTAGATAAATAACATACCCTAAGCTGATGTGTGTAAATAATGTGCTTAAGTAAGATTTAATTGCATCTTTAACTGATGACTCAACTACCTTGAGAAAGTCCCCTTTAGCCATCCAGATGCATGGTTAGGCCATCATGCTCTACATTCATTAAAATTAGAATTAGCTTTAATTGGTGTTAAGTCGTTCAAGCGAGACAGTGTTTTGATTCTGTGTAATCTGCATGTTGCACTCAGGTGAAGGGGCGACATGTTCTACTCCACTCTCTTCCGTACATAATAAGGTACACCCGGTTCATCTGGTATTGTACTGAGACAAGCATCTAGCCTTCTTTGAAGACTTCAACTTTGACTGTTGTGGTGGCTCTGTCTGAGAAAAGAACGCCACAACAGTCAAAGTTGAAGTCTTCGTCTATTTCATCTATGCCCCGTAGACGTTATATATATATATATATATATATATATAATATATATCCATACACATGGGTATTAAAGTTCATGAGGTCTAACATTTCTTAAGTATCAAAGGTTGTAAATCCCCTTCAGTAGGTTGGATTGCAACGTCTATGTAAACTGGCCTAGTCCAACAATTAAGTTTTAAGTACACACACACACATTTTTTTTTTTTTTTTTTTTTTTTTTTTTTTAGGAAGAACCGATTCGCCTCTATTTAAAGGGCATATCTCAGCGGAAAAACAAAGAAAAAGTGAGAGGAAAGACAGAGGAAAAAGAAAGGGTGGAGGGGACAGTCGAAGTGGAAAAAGACCAAGGATGACAAGGACTGCAGGGTCGAGCCCCATCATCCTTGGGTGCTAGGGCCGGGAGGGCGCACGTGAAACCTCCAGGAACAAGCACGTACAAACGAGCACAAAGAGCACTCAAGAGCACGAGCTTAGAACCCCCTTGCGGGACACACACACACATATGTGTATATATATATATATATATATATATATATGTGTGTGTGTGTGTGTGTGTGTGTGTGTATGTGTGTGTGTGTGTGTGTACTTAAAACTTAATTATTGGACTAGGCCAGTTTACATAGACGTTGCAATCCAACCTACTGAAGGGGATTTACAACCTTTGATAGGCTTAAGAAATGTTAGACCTCATGAACTTTAATACCCATGTGTATGGAAAAATTAGTTTTATCCTATTAAAAATAGATTATACAGTCTCAGATAAGTTTTCAGGCCAGCATGATCTAAGGCTACTGGCCCTATTCAATAATTAGTATCTAAATAGATACATTAATCTAAACAAAAGGCTCTGCGTAGATTACATTCGCAACACAAAACTTTAACTCTAAACTGAGCCTGTTATTTTTTTTTTATTGGGTTCAGAATCCCAGCTGAGCCGTGAACGACCAAGCTCTGAACTCTGAAGGGTCAGTATAACCTACAGCCCAAGTTAAGCTAGACTAAAAGCTTACGGACTTGGAGATCCTATTAGGTCCTACCTCAGGGTTGCTGACTCGATGTGGGCCTACCTTAGGCCTCAGTTGCATAAAATTAAGATAAAAAACAAAAGGGGCACTATTTATGGTCTTCTTTCTAAACCTTGCAACAACAACACAATCTGCACTATTGCACGATGCAACAATCTTGTATCTAAAGGATCTAAACAACCAAACTTAATTGCAAGAGAGCTCTCTATAAGACCACACCCTGTAAGTGCCGCATTCAACAAACGAGTAGGAAGGACGCGCAGCGCCCCAAAAAAAATGATGCCACAAGAGTGCCCAAACAATGTTGCCACAAGAGCCCAAAAATGCTAGCTCTAAATTAAGTGAATTTTTCACTAACTTTACAATTATGAGATGGATATATATACACCTTAACTTAATATATACAAGCAATGCTGCATCAATCAGCTTAGTCATCATATCGCCTTGGGACAACAATGGTTCTTCCTCTTCTAGATTTTCTAACACTCCCCACCGAAGAGGCATTGTTGTCATTACCTTCTGCAAGTTTAGCTAAGCCTTCTTCATGAGGCTGTAACTCAAATGTTTCATCTTCACTATCCGTGTTTTTGCTGATTTCTAAAGCATAGAGTTTTTGTATAGGTCTCTTTAATTTTCCTCCTGAAGTCTTTACCAGTGCAGACCTAACTAAATTGTCTTTGCCAACAAACAACTCTTCAATTATGCCAAGCTTCCAGCATTGCCTTGGTCTTCCATCCCCAATCACTACCACTTCTCCCACCTTGATACAATTTGCATTGGAGCCCTTTACATTGCCTGATGGGTAATAATTGAGTTCTGGCAAGTATTCCATCTGCCACCTCTCCCATAACTGATCTTGTAGCTCTTCAAGGTACTTGAACCTTCTGGTTAACTCTCCTTGAGTGCTCTGGATAGGCTGCAAGTCTTCTGGCAAACTGGGGCTTGATGTTAATCGTTTACCACAAAGAAAATGGTTTGGTGTCAATGGCTCTGCATCCTGCATACACTGTTATAAACAAAAGTGATAGGCCTACTGTTCACCATTGCTTCTACTTCACATAAAACAGTGCAGAATTCTTCTTTGCTCAAATGAGCATTAGCTAAAAGTTTCTTTAATGGACACTTTACACTTCTCACTAGCCTTTCCCAAAATCCTCCCCACCATGGTGCTCTCTCAACAATAAACTCCCACTGTACCCTTTGGTGTGAAAAGTAGGATTGGAATCCTTCCTCTTTTAGCAAGGACCAAACTTCTTGGAGTTCCTTTGCAACCTTTTTGAAGGTTTTTGCGTTATCCGATATGATTTTATTTGGGAAACCCCTTCTCTTCACAAACCTTTTAAAGGCCAAAAGAAATACATCACTACTTAAGTTGCTTACCAACTCCAAATGGATTGCTCTGGTGGTAGCACATGTGAAAAGACATATATAACCTTTGTTAGACTCTCCTTGCTCATACACATAGACTGGACGTGCGAAGTCTACTCCCACTACATCAAATGGGGCAGTATAGACACATCGTTCTCTTGGAAGTGGAGCCACCTTTTCATAAGGCTTTGCATTCCAACGCTTGTAAACCACACATTTATGCAGACCTTTTTTACTACTTGTCTAATTTTGGGAATCCAAAACTGTTGTCTGATCTCTATTATCACTTCTCTAACTCCAGCATGTAACAACTTATGATGAGTATCCAGGATCAAAAGGTCCACAAAGTGCCCCCCAGAAGGTAGCAAAATTGGATGTCTTTTCTCCTTTGGAAGACCAGAAAACTGTAGTCTACCTCCTACTCTCAATAAATGCTGATCCAAACACACATCCAAACCCTTGAGAGCAGAATGTGTTGGTAGAACCTGTAATGGACGGCTGGTGAGCAATTCCCTTTCTTCACCAAATTTTTCCTTCTGCACATATACCACCCAGTATTTCCTGGCTTGCTGAATCCTTACTGTTCAGAATTCCTTCCCTTCTTGTTTCTCCCTTAATATTGTTGGTAAATCTATATACCCATGCTGTCACTCTTAACAACCTTTTCAGACTGCTAATGTCCTCAAGCCTCAATACGGGGTCTTGCTGCATAACTTGACAACTGTTCATAGTGCATTTTCTCACCTCACTCACCCATGCTTCTTCAGCCTGGCATTCTCCTACAATAGGCTGATTAGAAGGCCAGTTTTCACTTCCAAGTTTTAGCCACTCTGGCCCATTCCACCACAAACTTGACTGTGCAAGATCTTTCACTGAAATTCCTCGTGTTGGTAAATCAGCGGGATTTTGAGTGCCTGGACAATGCTTCCATTGCTTGGGATCTGTGTGCGCTTGAATTTCCTCCACCCTATTGGCAACAAATGATTTCCATTTCCTTGCCTGCCTTCTTAACCAGTGCCAAACTATAGTGGAGTCTGTCCAATCATAGCTTGGAATTTCATAGAGGGCCAAAGACTTTTGCCCTGTAACTGCAAGCCGACTAGCAATAACTGCACCCATCAATTCCAACCTTCGAACAGAAAGCCTTTTCAAAGGTGATACTCTGCTCTTTGCAGCAACCAACCTGCAACTTACTTCCGCTTGCAATGTGCCTCTTATATAAATACAAGTTGCATAGGCTTCCTCACTTGCATCAAAAAATGTGCAGCTCCAAATTAGTGTTGAAAAATAATCGAAACTTTACAAACCGGATTTTAATCGATCTGTTTTTGAAAACCGGTTTTAACCGGTTATGACCGAAAAGTGTCGTAATTTTTAAAAGCCACAATTGAAAGGTACTGACTTTAACTCTTAACAAGCATAGTTTATCGCCTATTTTTTGGTCAAAAGAATGCAAAAATGCAGCATCATATGTATGCATATGAATAAGAAAATGACAACTTTGACATATTTTATTTTAGCCAAAATAATACATTATTCAAACAATTTAGATTTGAAATAATTTTTTAAAATAAAACATCTATACTTAGAAAGAAATAAACTTTTTGTAAAAAAATTATAAAGAATAAAAATAAAATTTATCTCTATTTTGGAAAAAACATTGAAATAAAATTTTTTAATAAAAAAACTTTACCTAGAAAACAGAAAATTGACTCTTCGTGTAAGAAAAAAAAAAAAAAATTAATTTAGATTTTATCCCTATTTTGGAAATGACATCTTAAGAAACGAAGGGCATTAAGGGTCTTATACTGCGAATAGGGCTTTAGTCGACTGACTCTACACTACAGCCTACATGATGAGACAAACTGAAGATCGAGTTGTCAGATAGGCAAAAATTATACTGAAGAGCAGTTGCCAGTTTGTCACAATTTAACTTAATAGGTAATGTATTCGAAGTTATTTTTTGTGCGCTGTAGCGCGTAGCTGCACGTTCCCGCAAGTTTGAGCCAAATAAAAATCAATCGATAAAACCGGTTTTTTCTTTCGGGTTTTTTTTATTAATTAATTTTTTTATTAAGTAACCTTTATTAATAATAAAATAAATACAGTAGTCTTTTTATAATTTACAATTTTTACAATGACATAAATAATTGTGAAGCTCGACTATTTATTTTTTTTTATTTTTTTTTATTTTTTTTTATTTGGCCCTTAAGCTTTAGGCTTCACTGGGCTCTTATTAAAAATAAGCAGCTAGCTGTTATAAGTTAATAATAATAAAGTAAATAAATAAGTAAATAAGTATTATTAATAGTTAAAGCCTGTATTTCAATATTAAACAATATTAATGGACAATATTAAACATTATTAGTGGACACTAATCCAAGATTTTTGTTAGTATCCCATTATTAATCGGGATTTTAACTTGGTTTTAAACAAATTTACATTCGCAATATTTTTTATATCGGCATGCAAGTCATTCCATAGTTTCAATCCAATGAAAATAGGTAGTTTTTGAGATGAAGACAATCTAAATTGAGGTATAACAATCTTTGATCTATTTCTGGTCTGATACGGGTGGATTTCTTGATGAGTTACAAAATATCTATTTACCCATTGCAAATTAATGATTTTGCTCTTACATTTGTAAATAAAAATAAAATGTGCCAGTTTGGTTATATCATTGAGCTTTAGTAGGTTTAGCTCTTTAAATAATGCACTAGAGTGATCAAGGAAATCAGCATCAGATAATAACCTTATTGCTCGTTTTGGATGACAAAGATACCATTTAATGCGTTGTTAGCGGAGTTTCCCCAAACAAGGGTGCAGTATGTTATATAAGGAAGAACAAGAGTATGATAAAGAGTCAATAAAACTTGTTTAGGGACTACATTTCTAAGTTTAAACATTATAGCAACGCTCCTTGAAATCTTTTTCGCGATATAATTTACATGATCACTCCATTGCAAATTCTTATCTAGCATTACACCAAGAAATTTTGTTACAGTACACTCCTTTATGGTGATTTCATTAACATTGAGTTCATCAAGATATACATTTCTTTTCGATTTTTTGGGGAATTTCACAAACCGGTTTTCAACACTACTCCAAATTGTCTGGACTATTGTTCAACTCTCCAAAGTACCATCTTGGGATTTCAATGTCTCCAAGATAGGCCAATTCTTTGAACCAATATTTCCACCTTACCACCATATGATCAGGTAACTCTTGATCCCAACCAAGTCCAATTTCCCAGAGGCTCTGAAACCAAATTTTTGACTTTATCACAAATGGAGCCAGGAATCCAAGAGGATCAAAGACCTTTGAAGCCAAACTAAGAGCTGTACGTTTTGTCCACCTTGTCTCATTCTCAGCCAGCTCTACTAAAGATTTCCCATTGAAGGTAAACAAATCCTCTCCTTGCTGCCAAACAATGCCTAGCACTTTGCATCTATTGCCCACAACTCCTTAATACCAGAATCCTCAATACTTTCTGCTGCATCAGGTACTACACAGGACTGACTCATAAACTCTTGTAATTGAGAATGATTGGTCTATTTTCTAAGCTCCATGCCAGCCTCCCTCATTATAGTTCTAGCCTCCATGAATATCTGTTTAGCCATTTCTGTATTATCCACGGAACACAGCAAATCATCAACATAAAATTTTTTCCTTATGTGTTCAATAGTGTTAGGATAGACTTCAGAATATTTCTTAAAATGGTACTGCATAGTAGCTGCCAACAAAAATGGACTAGAGCTGAGGCCAAACAACACTGACTTCATTCTATATGCTTGAACCTTAGGTTCATTTTCCAACAAGTCTTTCGTATCCACGCACAGATACCTTACTGCATCTCTGTCCTCTGGTTTTAACTTTATCCGCAAAAAGGCTTGCTTCACATCTGCAGTCAATGCTACTCTACCAAACCTGAATCTCAGTAACAAGGAAATTAAATCTGCATTTAAATTTGGCTCAGCATCCAAACAGTCATTCAAGGACACACCACCTTTGTCCTTCGCTGAGCCATCAAAAACTACCCTCAGTTTGGTGGTAGTTTTTTCTCGCCGTACCACTGCATGGTGTGGCAGATAATGTGCCTCCTGGCTCACCAGCTCACCTTGCACCCTTTCAGCATAGCCCTCCCTTACATAGCTTAGGATGGCCTCATTGTATTCAATTAACAACTCCTATTTTTTCTTAGCCTGTACAATGAAGTCTCCAACCTCCGATTAGCTAGCTGAAGGTTTGAACCGGGTTTGCAAGAATCCTTCCAAGGGAGGCCAACTTCATAGCAACCACCTCTAAACCCAATCCCTTTTTCAAATTGCTCTTAAACGTCACTGTTCACTGTACTCGCCTGCTTCTCCTGTTTGTCCTTTATGCCAATGGATTCAAGTTCCCAAAAGGCTTTCAAATGCCTTTCCAAACCATGGCCGTTCTCCTCAATCTTAACAAAAGGAGCTTTAACCTCCATTTCATTGCAATAGCTACCATGTAGCATCCAGCCTAGCTTACTTTCAATAGCTATTTGACCTCGAGATGTGCGGACAATATTACCAGTGATGAAGTCCCAATAATAGTCAGCTACAATCAAAAGACTAATATCTTCTGTTCCTTCAAACTTATTATTGCCCAAATTAATTCCTTTAACTTGCAATTCTTGCACACATGCCATATCTAAACAAGTAGTGACTGGAGCACAAAGTTCCTCAATCTCTACAGCTTGGACCTTGATAGTGGGACTTTGTGGTAACAACCCCTTAACCAGAACTTCTACCTTCTTAACTTTGGTTCGGTTTTGAACGGAACCCCCAAACCCAGAAATTCTTAAATTTTCCCTCTTAAGTTCTTTAAACTTCAATTTTCTCGAAATTCTGGTCTTAATAAAGCTACACTGGCTACCACTATCAAACAACACTCTTACAGTAGCTTCTCCATCATTCCCAATTAATAATGCTGCAGCTGTTTGCAATAATCACCCTTTACTTTTACTCCCTTTCATAGCAGTGACATGTGCCACTGATGTCTCTACTTCTCGGGGTAGACCTACTAGGAGTGTTTTCACACAATAATGGCTGATGCCTGCCTTGACATTTTTTGCACAAAATTTTAAACTTACAAAACCTTGCTCTGTGACCTTTCAAAAAACATTTAAAACATGCTGTGGATTTAGTTACCCTGTCCTTTCTCTCCTCAAAAGGTAAAGCCTCAGCCACCTCACATTTATATGACATGTGGTTGCCTTCGCAAAATATGCATTCCTTGATTCCCTTTAATTTATTCTCAGAGGATGCATGTAGAGCTGACACTGTACCTGGGCTATTCCTTTTTGTAGAAACCTTGGTGCTGTGCCTGCCTTTGTCCCCTTGTTTAACATCCCACTGTGCAAACTCAATTCCCTCTCGTCTTGCTAATTCAGTGCCTAAAAGACTTAACATCTGCTGAAGGGGGATGTACACATGTTCTGTAGAGTGTCCCCTACATAATTCAAGCAAAATTGAGCTAGGCAATTTAGACTCCAGTATAGTAACCAACATTATACCATGTCACATTTAATGGCAAGTCATCCAAACACAAGCTTTTTCTGAACGGGGTCCCTCAAGGCTCTGTTCTCTCACCAACACTCTTCAACTTATACATGCATGACATTCCAACACCCATAGATAACAAGCTTACCTTATATCATCATATGCAGATGACATCACTCTAACATCCACCCACAACAACATCGACACCGCTACAAATAACCTACAAACATACATAAACAGTATACAAGACTGGCTCACACACAATAGACTCAAAGTAGCGCCCACAAAATCAACCATCACCTTGCTTACAAGCAACACAAAAGAACACCAGGTAATTCCACAGCTTACACTAAACAACATCAACATTCCACACACTCACAGGACCAAAATACTTGGGGTCGCATACAACACATCATTATCTTTTGCAAACCACATTCAGGATTAAAAACAAATGTACGTCAAGACTTAGCACGCTTAGGGTACTAACAGGCACAAACTTTGGACACCAACAGGAAACAACATCACTCATATACAAACAATATATTCGCTCAGTTATGGACTATGCTAGCCCATGCTGGGCACCCATTATCTCAAACACACACATAAACACCTTACAGACAATACAAAACAACGCACTTCGTATCATTACATGATGCACTCAAACAACACCAATAGAACACCCAGAGGCGTACCAATACTTTTTGCCGCGCGGGGTGAAAATGTCACCCCCCCCCCGCAACAATTTTCAATTTTAAAAACAATTCCTTTACAAAAATACACTTCTAAACAAAACTTTTATTGGAAGAAAAACTTAAATAAAGCAACTTCAAATTTAACAATACTACATAATGTACCGTACATAATACACTACATAATTTTAACAATAACTATATAATGTATAATGCCTAGTTAAATTTTCGGACTTTCATAACAGAAAATTCATGAATGATTTTTTCTATGTCCATTGTCTCTGCAACTTCGCGTTCAATTGAAATAATCGCCAAATTGCTCAGTCTAGATTGACTTATAGTTGACCTGAGGTAAGTTTTTATAAGTTTCAGTTTCGAGAAACTTCGTTCGCAACTTGCCACGGACATGCTTGTAGTTAGACAGATCCGGAGGGCAATTGTTATATGAGGCAAAGATTCCACTAGATCCCATTTAACGATCCACTGAAGTAGTTTTAACATATCCCAGTTCTTTGGATCATCGTCGACGCTTATGCTTTCGAAACTGAGCAAATGTCTGCGCAAACGCTTTATTTCTTCCAGTAGACTTCCTGGATTAATGTCATTGTAGATGGAAGAAAAATTATTGACCTTGGTATTAATTTCTTCATCTTTGGACTGATTCAAAAGGTACGAAGGAGACAGAAATTCAAAGCGATCATTCATGTTTTTAAAACAAACTGTGCGTTTTTCAATTTCTGCAATAAACGATCCATGATTTCAAAAAATTATCTGCATACATCCTCTTGCACGGTCAATCCAGCATCACGAGCTTGCTCTCCAGGCATTCTTCTCCGTCTCCTGACTCTGCGGTCTATACTGATATCCATTTCATTACAGAACTCTTCGGCGGCATCTGCAGCGTTTGATACTACTGCCTCTCGTTCATTAGTTAAACACATTATTTAGTTAATTTCAAACGAAAAAATTCAAAATTGAAATGGCTGTATCTTTTTACGTTTTCTTTCCTGCTAAAAATTAGTTCCATTTTCTAAATCAGAGTATGAAATTGCACTATTGAACAAATTTGTTAAACAATCGAAAGAAGTGCATGGAAAGGATAAGACCCCATATACTTTACGTAATATTTAGTTAATTTCAAACGGGAAAATTCAAAATTGAAATGGACATAACTTTTTAAGATTTCATCTATACAAGAAATGAGTTGCATTTTCTAAATCAGCTTAAAAACTGCACTATTTTGCGAATTTAGAAAAAAATTGAAAGAAGTGCGTGGAAAGGATAAGACCCCCTAAACCTAACGTAATATTTAGTTAATTTCAAAGGAAAAAATTCAAAATTGAAATGGCTGTAACTTTCTAAGTTATTATTCCTGCAAAAACTGGTTTGCATTTCTAAATCAGAGTATGACATTGCACTATTGAGCAAATTTGTGAAAAAATCGAAAGAAGTGCGTGGAAAGGATAAGTCCCCATATACATTACGACATATTTAGTTAATTTCAAACGGGAAAATTCAAAATTGAAATGATCATAACTTTTTAAGATTTCATTTCTACAAGAAATGAGTTGCATTTTCTAAATCAGCTTAAAAACTGCACTATTGTGCGAATTTGTAAAAAATTCGAAAGAAGTGCGTGGAAAGGATAAGACCCCATAAACCTATACACAATATTTAGTTAATTTCAAACGAAAAAATTCAAAATTGAAATGGCTGTATCTTTTTACGTTTTCTTTCCTGCAAAAAATGAGTTGCATTTTCTAAATCAGAGTATCAAATTACACTATTGAGCAAATTTGTGAAAAAATCTAAAGAAGTGCGGGGAAAGGATAAGACCCAATAAACCTAATGTAATATTTAGTTAATTTCAAACGAAAAAATTCGAAATTGAAATCGCTGTAACTTTCTAAGTTATCATTCCTGCAAAAACTGGTTTGCATTTCTAAATCAGAATATGACATTGCACTATTCAGCAAATTTTTAAAAAAATCTAAAGAAGTGCGTGGAAAGGATAAGACCCCCATAAACCTAACGTAATATTTAGTTAATTTCATAGGAAAAAATTCAAAATTGAAATGGCTGTAACCTTTTAAGTTTTCATTCTTGCAAAAAATGAGTTGCATTTTCTAAATCAGCTTCAAAAACTGCACTATTGGGCAAATTTGTGAAAAATTCTAAAGAATTGCGTGGAAAGGAAAAGACCCCATATACGTAACGTATTACACTGGTATGCATCAATTTTGCTGTCAAGGGTTTTGTAAGTGATTCTTATAGAGGATTTCCTGTTGATTTCGAATCTGCAATCCGTTTTTCAATCAGCTCAGGTTATCCGGCTATGGCCTCATAAGTAAAATAGAATTTTTCGTGATTTTGTCAAAGCGGAATTGGAACAGTAACATCTATCATCACTTGTTTCACTTGTATAATATCTTTTTTTACTTTTCAGGCATATAGATAAAATTTTTCATAATGAATAGAGCGTGTAAAAATGATCCCAATAGATTCTGCTACATATGTGGGACGGTTACCATGCCAAATAACCAGTCCCAAATCACTAAATTTGTGAAGACAATGTATAGAGCATACTTTGGAATTAAGCTAGGGGACCAGGACAAAAATTTCGCCCCTCATATGTGCTGCAAGACGTGCATTGAAAATTTGAGAAGATGGAGCAAAGGCAAAGCGAAATCTTTGCCTTTTGGAATTCCCATGATTTGGAGAGAAGGAAAGGATCACGTGACAGATTGCTATTTCTGCATGACAAACCTCCAATGTGGGCTTATAAATACATTTTTCTTAAATATTTTGAAATCCTCGTATGAAACTTGACATAATATTCACCATAATGTAATATTCACCATATATAGCATAATATTCACCATAATAGTAATCATACATTTACATATACATATTGTTAAAGAAAATACATTTACACATACATATTGTTATACAAGTTACATTTACATATACAATGATTGTATATTTTCTTTCTCTTCCATTCATATTGTCCCCGAAGGGACAATATGAATGAAAAAGAAAGAAAATATACAGACTCCATCGACCTATTTCATATCTTACAGACCGCAGCCTTCCCTCACGAGCCGCCACTGTCTGAATGCTTCTTCTATTTCATATGCAAGTTTTATATCCATGTTTCTGTGTTTCTATATTCAGGAGTTAACAAGAAGAATAAACACATTGTTGTATACCCTGACATTCCTTCTGCTCTGAGACCTGTACCCCACGGTCCTAGAATTCCAATACCCGACCCACCTCATACCCTGGACTTCGATGATTCTGATGATGAATCAATGACCAATGCCAATGACCAGTCCCAGTCGTATATACCTCAAAATACCGCTTCAAATGAGCCGAGGCCTCTCAACCAGGCCAAACTTAATGATCTTACCAGGGATTTAGGACTTTCCAAATTAGCTGCCGAGATCTTGGGCTCACGACTTCGAGAGGACAACTTGCTGCTCCGGGAACAACATTCTCCTGGTATAGGAAACGAGAGGAAGAATTCCGCAAGTTTTTTGCAGTGCACGAAAATACCTCTTCCTTAGTGTACTGCTGCAATGTTGAGGGGCTAATCGAATCCTTGGGCCTGCCATATAACGCATCAGAATGGAGGCTATTTATAGACTCGTCTAAACGAAGTTTGAAAGCAGTACTTCTCAACATTGGGAATAGGGTTGCATCAGTCCCTGTTGCACATTCGTACAACTTACTGAGAGCTACGATAACATGAAAATTTTACTGGATGCTCTCGTATACGACCAACATAACTGGAGGATCTGTGGAGATTTGAAGGTAATACTAATATCATAAGTAAACTATTGCTATTGACTATGTTGTTTTTCCAAAGGTTATTTGAGAGCGTATAAGAACACTTAACTTCCCCACAGAAGTGATACAGTCCAATGCATAGATTTTTTTATCTGATAGAACAAATTCTCTAAATTCTTTAAATATTTTCATTTTTTTTCAGATTGTGGCATTTGTATTGGGAATGCAAGGGGGATACACGAAATACCCATGTTTGATCTGCAAATGGGATAGCCGAGCGGATGAGAAGCACTATGCACAGCGTGAATGGGCATCCAGAGAGAATTTTGAACCTGGGTCGCATAATGTCGTTTCAGTGCCCCTTGTACCACCAACAAAAATTTTGCTCCACCACTTCATATTAAGCTGGGCTTGATGAAAAATTTCATCAAATCAATGAATAAGGAGGGTTCAGCATTCCGATATCTCGAGAGTAAATTTCCTCATATATCTGATGCTAAACTAAATGCTGGGGTTTTTGATGGTCCTCAAATGCGAACTTTGATCAAGGATACTCAGTTCGAAAACGCAATGACTCCAACTGAGAAGAATGCCTGGCAGGCATTCAAATCAGTTGTCACTGATTTTCTTGGCAAGTGTAGAAGTCCAGAATACGAGTCCGTTGTCGAAAACTTGATGGAAGCTTTCAAAGCTAATAGGTCGCGCATGTCCATAAAAATGCACTGTTTGTGGTCCCACTTGGACTATTTTCCTGAAAATTGCGGGGATTATAGTGAGGAACAGGGTGAACGATTTCACCAAGATATCAAAATAATGGAAGAGAGGTACCAGGGAAACTGGGATCAATATGCTGGCGGACTATTGCTGGTGTTTGAAGCGAGACGTGCCCGAAGAAAAACAGACGGAAAGCCAAAAAAACTTCATTCCTTCCTCAATAAACTTTTTTCCATATTCATTGTATGAATAAAAGTATTTATTCACACAATGTTTTCATTTTTCACGAGTGTTCTTATAATATTACTCGTATCTACAGTGTTTAAGCTAAAAAAATCAATATATTTGGGGGTAAAATTGGACTTATAATAAATGGCCAATAGAGAAAAAACCTCACTGATTGAGGAAAACCAATGTCATTTTCGAATTGAGCATGGTCGAATTATATAATATGAGTTGAAAAAACCCTCACAGCAGACAAAAACATTTCATATGCATACCAGTGTTATTTAGTTAATTTCAAACGAAAAAATTCAAAATTGAAATGGCTGTATCTTTTTACGTTTTCTGTCCTGCTGAAAATTAGTTCCATTTTCTAAATCAGAGTATGAAATTGCACTACTGAACAAATTTGTTAAAAAATCGAAAGAAGTGCATGGAAAGGATAAGACCCCATATACCTTAAGTAATATTTAATTAATTTCAAAAGAAAAAATTCAAAATTGAAATGGTCATAACTTTTCAAGATTTCATTTCTACAAGAAATGAGTTGCATTTTCTAAATCAGCTTAAAAACTGCACTATTTTGCGAATTTGGAAAAAAATTGAAAGAAGTGCGTGGAAAGGATAAGACCCCATAAACCTAACGTAATATTTAGTTAATTTCAAACGAAAAAATTCAAAATTGAAATGGTTGTAACTTTCTAAGTTATCATTCCTGCAAAAACTGGTTTGCATTTCTAAATCAGAGTATGACATTGCACTATTGAGCAAATTTGTGAAAAAATCGAAAGAAGTGCGTGGAAAGGATAAGACCCCATATACCTTACGTAAAATTTAGTTAATTTCAAACGGGGAAAATTCAAAATTGAAATGGTCATAACTTTTTATGATTTCATTTCTACAAGAAATGAGTTCCATTTTCTAATAAGCTTCAAAACTGCACTATTGTGCGAATTTGGAAAAAATTCGAAAGAAGTGCGTGGAAAGGATAAGACCCCATAAACCTATACACAATATTTAGTTAATTTCAAACGAAAAAATTCAAAATTGAAATGGCTGTATCTTTTTACGTTTTCTTTCCTGCAAAAAATGAGTTGCATTTTCTAAATCAGAGTATCAAATTACACTATTGAACACATTTGTGAAACAATCTAAAGAAGTGCGTGGAAAGGATAAGACCCCATAAACCTAACGTAATATTTAGTTAATTTCAAAGGAAAAAATTCAAAACTGAAATGGCTGTAACTTTTTAAGTTTTCATTCTTGCGAACGATGAGTTGCATTTTCTAAATCAGCTTCACAAACAGAACTATTTTGCGAATTTTTGAAAAATTCGAAAGAAGTGCGTGGAAAGGATAAGACCCCATAAACCTAACGTATTATTTAGTTAATTTCAAAGGAAAAAATTCAAAATTGAAATGGCTGTATCCTTTTAGGTTTCCTTTCCTGCTAAAAATGAGTTGCATTTTCTAAATCAGAGTTAGAAACTACACTATTTGACAAATTTGTTAAAAAATCGAAAGAAGTGCATGGAAAGGATAAGACCCCATAAACATAACGTAATATTTAGTTAATTTCAAATGAAAACATTCAAAATTGAAATGGCTGTAACTTTCTAAGTTATCATTCCTGCAAAAAATGAGTTGCATTTTCTAAATCAGAGTATGACATTGCACTTTCGAGCAAATTTGTGAAAAAATCTAAAGAAGTGCGTGGAAAGGATAAGACCCCATAAACCTATACACCATATTTAGTTAATTGCAAACAACAAAATTCAAAATTGAAATGGCTGTAACTTTCTAATTTTTCATTCCTGCAAAAAGTGAGTTGCATTTTCTAAATCAGAGTATAATATTGCAATTTTGACCAAATTTGTGAAAAAATCTAAAGAAGTGCGTGGAAAGGATAAGACCCCATAAACGTAACGTATTATTTACTTAATTTGAAACGAAAAAATTCAAAATTGAAATGGCTCTAACTTTTTACCTTTTCTTTCCTGCTCAAAATGAGCTGCATTTTCTAAATTAGAGTGTGAAGTTGTACTTTTGAGCAAATTTGTGAAAAAATCGAAAGAAGTGCGTGGAAAGGATAAGACCCCATAAACCTAACGTATATTTAGTTAATTTCAAACGAAAAAATTCAAAATTGAAATGGTTGTATCTTTTTACGTTTCCTTTCCTGCTAAAAATGAGTTCCATTTTCTAAATCAGAGTATGAAATTGCACTATTGAACAAATTTGTTAAAACATCGAAAAAAGTGCATGGAAAGGATAAGACCCCATATACCTTACGTAATATTTAGTTAATTTCAAACGGGAAAATTCAAAATTGAAATGGTCATAACTTTTTAAAATTTCATTTCTACAAGAAATGAGTTGCATTTTCTAAATCAACTTAAAAACTGCACTATTGGGCGGATTTGTGAAAAATTCGAAAGAATTGCGTGATAAGGATAAGACCCCATAAACCTAAAGTATTATTTAGTTAATTTCAAAAGAAAAAATTCAAAATTGAAATGGCTGTAACTTTTTAAGTTTTCATTCTTACAAAAAATGAGTTGCATTTTCTAAATTAGTTTCAAACACTGCACTATTGGGCGAATTTGTGAAACATTCGAAAGAAGTGCGTGGAAAGGATAAGACTCCATAAACCTATACAAAATATTTAGTTAATTTCAAACAACAAAATTCAAAATTGAAATGGCTGTAACTTTCTAATTTATCATTCCTGCAAAAAATGAGTTGCATTTTCTAAATCAGAGTATAATATTGCAATTTTGACCAAATTTGTGAAAAAATCTAAAGAAGTGTGTCGAAAGGATAAGACCCCATAAACCTAACGTATTATTTATTTAATTTCAAACGAAAAAATTCAAAATTGAAATGGCTCTAACGTTTTACGTTTTCTTTCCTGCTCAAAATGAGTTGCATTTTCTAAATTAGAGTGTGAAGCTGTACTTTTGAGCAAATTTGTGAAAAAATCGAAAGAAGTGCGTGGAAAGGATAAGACCCCATAAACCTAACGTATTATTTACTTAATTTCAAACGAAAAAATTCAAAATTGAAATAGCTCTAACTTTTTACGTTTTCTTTCCTGCTCAAAATGAATTGCATTTTCTAAATTACAGTGTGAAGTTGTACTTTTGAGCAAATTTGTGAAAAAATCGAAAGAAGTGCGTGGAAAGTATAAGACCCAATATACCTTACGTAATATTTAGTTAATTTCAAACGGGAAAATTCAAAATTGAAATGGTCATAACTTTTTAAAATTTCATTTCTACAAGAAATGAGTTGCATTTTCTAAATCAACTTAAAAACTGCACTATTGTGCGAATTTGGCAAAAATTCGAAAGAAGTGCGTGGAAAGGATAAGACCCCATAAACCTATACAAAATATTTAGTTAATTTCAAACAACAAAATTCAAAATTGAAATGGCTGTAACTTTCTAAGTTATCATTCCTGCAAAAAATGAGTTGCATTTTTTAAATCAGAGTATGAAATTGCAATTTTGAGCAAATTTGTGAAAAAATCTAAAGAAGTGCGTGGAAAGGATAAGACCCCATAAACCTAATGTAATATTTAGTTAATTTCAAACGAAAAAATTCGAAATTGAAATCGCTGTAACTTTCTAAGTTATCATTCTTGCAAAAACTGGTTTGCATTTCTAAATCAGAACATGACATTGCACTATTGAGCAAATTTTTAAAAAAATCTAAAGAAGTGCGTGGAAAGGATAAGACCCCATAAACCTAACGTAATATTTAGTTAATTTCATTGGAAATAATTCAAAATTGAAATGGCTGTAACTTTTTAAGTTTTCATTCTTGCAGAAAATGAGTTGTATTTTGTAAATTAGCTTCAAAAACTGCACTATTGGGCGGATTTGTGAAAAATTCGAAAGAATTGCGTGATAAGGATAAGACCCCATAAACCTAACGTATTATTTAGTTAATTTCAAAAGAAAAAATTCAAAATTGAAATGGCTGTAACTTTTTAAGTTTTCATTCTTGCAAAACATGAGTTGCATTTTCGAAATGAGCTTCAAAAACTGCACTATTGGGCGAATTTGTGAAAAATTCTAAAGAATTGCGTGGAAAGGAAAAGACCCCATAAACGTAACGTATTACACTGGTATGCATCAATTTTGCTGTCAAGGGTTTTGTAAGTGATTCTTATAGAGGTTTTCCTGTTGATTTCGAATCTGCAATCCGTTTTTCTCAATAAGCTCAGGTTATCCGGCTATGGCCTCATAAGTAAAATAGAGTTTTTCGTGATTTTGTCAAAGCTGAATTGGAACAGTAACATCTATCATCACTTGTTTCACTTGTATAATATCTTTTTTTACTTTTCAGGCATATAGATAAAATATTTCATAATGAATAGAGCGTGTAAAAATGATCCCAATAGATTCTGCTACATATGTGGGACGGTTACCATGCCAAATAACCAGTCCCAAATCACTAAATTTGTGAAGACAATGTATAGAGCATACTTTGGAATTAAGCTAGGGGACCAGGACAAAAATTTCGCCCCTCATATGTGCTGCGCGACGTGCATTGAAAATTTGAGAAGATGGAGCAAAGGCAGAGCGAAATCTTTGCCTTTTGGAATTCCCATGATTTGGAGAGAAGGAAAGGATCACGTGACAGATTGCTATTTCTGCATGACAAACCTCCAATGTGGGCTTATAAATTTATTTTTCTTAAATATTTTGAAATCCTCGTATGAAACTTGACATAATATTCACCATAATGTAATATTCACCATATATAGCATAATATTCACCATAATAGTAATCATACATTTACATATACATATTGTTATAGAAAATACATTTACACATACATATTGTTATACAAGTTACATTTACATATACAATGATTGTATATTTTCTTTCTTTTCCATTCATATTGTCCCCGAAGGGACAATATGAATGAAAAAGAAAGAAAATATACAGACTCCATCGACCTATTTCATATCTTACAGACCGCAGCCTTCCCTCACGAGCCGCCACTGAATGCTTCTTCTATTTCATATGCAAGTTTTATATCCATGTTTCTGTGTTTCTATTTTCAGGAGTTAACAAGAAGAATAAACACATTGTTGTATACCCTGACATTCCTTCTGCTATGAGACCTGTACCCCATGGTCCTGGAATTCCAATACCCGACCCACCTCAAACCCTGGACTTCGATGATTCTGATGATGAATCAATGACCAATGCCAATGACCAGTCCCAGTCGTATATACCTCAAAATACCGCTTCAAATGAGCCGAGGCCTCTCAACCAGGCCAAACTTAATGATCTTACCAGGGATTTAGGACTTTCCAAATTAGCTGCCGAGATCTTGGGCTCACGACTTCGAGAGGACAACTTGCTGACTCCGGGAACAACATTCTCCTGGTATAGGAAACGAGAGGAAGAATTCCGCAAGTTTTTTGCAGTGCACGAAAATACCTCTTCCTTAGTGTACTGCTGCAATGTTGAGGGGCTAATCGAATCCTTGGGCCTGCCATATAACGCATCAGAATGGAGGCTATTTATAGACTCGTCTAAACGAAGTTTGAAAGCAGTACTTCTCAACATTGGGAATAGGGTTGCATCAGTCCCTGTAGCACATTCCGTACAACTTACTGAGAGCTACGATAACATGAAAATTTTACTGGATGCTCTCGTATACGACCAACATAACTGGAGGATTTGTGGAGATTTGAAGGTAATACTAATATCATAAGTAAACTATTGCTATTGACTATGTTGTTTTTCCAAAGGTTATTTGAGAGCGTATAAGAACACTTAACTTCCCCACAGAAGTGATACAGTCCAATGCATAGATTTTTTTATCTGATAGAACAAATTCTCTAAATTCTTTAAATATTTTCATTTTTTTTCAGATTGTGGGATTTGTATTGGGAATGCAAGGGGGATACACGAAATACCCATGTTTGATCTGCAAATGGGATAACCGAGCGGATGAGAAGCACTATGCACAGCGTGAATGGGCATCCAGAGAGAATTTTGAACCTGGGTCGCATAATGTCGTTTCAGTGCCCCTTGTACCACCAACAAAAATTGTGCTCCCACCACTTCATATTAAGCTGGGCTTGATGAAAAATTTCATCAAATCAATGAATAAGGAGGGTTCAGCATTCCGATATCTCGAGAGTAAATTTCCTCATATATCTGATGCTAAACTAAATGCTGGGGTTTTTGATGGTCCTCAAATGCGAACTTTGATCAAGGATACTCAGTTCGAAAACGCAATGACTCCAACTGAGAAGAATGCCTGGCAGGCATTCAAATCAGTTGTCACTGATTTTCTTGGCAAGCGTAGAAGTCCAGAATACGAGTCCGTTGTGAAAACTTGATGGAAGCTTTCAAAGCTAATGGGTCGCGCATGTCCATAAAAATGCACTTTTTGTGGTCCCACTTGGACTATTTTCCTGAAAATTGCGGGGATTATAGTGAGGAACAGGGTGAACGATTTCACCAAGATATCAAAATAATGGAAGAGAGGTACCAGGGAAACTGGGAAATCAATATGCTGGCGGACTATTGCTGGTGTTTGAAGCGAGACGTGCCCGGAGAAAAACAGACGGAAAGCCAAAAAAACTTCATTCCTTCCTCAATAAACTTTTTTCCATATTCATTGTATGAATAAAAGTATTTATTCACACAATGTTTTCATTTTTCACGAGTGTTCTTATAATATTACTCGTATCTACAGTGTTTAAGCTAAAAAAATCAATATATTTGGGGGTAAAATTGGACTTATAATAAATGGCCAATAGAGAAAAAACCTCACCTGATTGAGGAAAACCAATGTCATTTTCGAATTGAGCATGGTCGAATTATATAATATGAGTTGAAAAAACTATCACAGCAGACAAACAAATTTCATATGCATACCAGTGTTATTTAGTTAATTTCAAACGAAAAAATTCAAAATTGAAATGGCTGTATCTTTTTACGTTTTCTGTCCTGCTGAAAATTAGTTCCATTTTCTAAATCAGAGTATGAAATTGCACTATTGAACAAATTTGTTAAAAAATCGAAAGAAGTGCATGGAAAGGATAAGACCCCATATACCTTAAGTAATATTTAATTAATTTCAAAAGGGAAAATTCAAAATTGAAATGGTCATAACTTTTCAAGATTTCATTTCTACAAGAAATGAGTTGCATTTTCTAAATCAGCTTAAAAACTGCACTATTTTGCGAATTTGGAAAAAAATTGAAAGAAGTGCGTGGAAAGGATAAGACCCCATAAACCTAACGTAATATTTAGTTAATTTCAAACGAAAAAATTCAAAATTGAAATGGCTGTATCTTTTTACGTTTTCTTTCCTGCAAAAAATGAGTTCCATTTTCTAAATCAGAGTATCAAATTACACTATTGTACACATTTCTGAAACAATCTAAAGAAGTGCGTGGAAAGGATAAGACCCCATAAACCTAACGTAATATTTAGTTAATTTCAAAGGAAAAAATTCAAAATTGAAATGGCTGTATCTTTTTATGTTTCCTTTCCTGCTAAAAATGAGTTGCATTTTGTAAATCAGAGTTAGAAACTACACTATTTAACAAATTTGTTAAACAATCGAAAGAAGTGCATGGAAAGGATAAGACCCCATAAACATAACGTAATATTTAGTTAATTTCAAATGAAAACATTCAAAATTGAAATGGCTCTAACTTTCTAAGTTATGATTCCTGCAAAACATGAGTTGCATTTTCTAAATCAGAGTATGACACTGCACTTTTGAGCAAATTTGTGAAAAAATCTAAAGAAGTGCGTGGAAAGGATAAGACCCCATAAACGTAATGTAATATTTACTTAATTTCATAGGAAAAAATTCAAAATTGAAAATGGCTGTAACTTTCTAAGTTATCATTCCTGCAAAAACTGGTTTGCATTTCTAAATCAGAATATGACATTGCACTATTGAGCAAATTTTTAAAAAAATCTAAAGAAGTGCTTGGAAACGATAAGACCCCATAAACCTAACGTAATATTTACTTAATTTCATAGGAAAAAATTCAAAATTGAAATGGCTGTAACTTTTTACGTTTTCATTCTTACAAAAAATGAGTTCTATTTTCTAAATTAGCTTCAAACACTGCACTATTGGGCGGATTTGTGAAAAATTCGAAAGAAGTGCGTGGAAAGGATAAGACCCCATAAACCTATACAAAATATTTAGTTAATTTCAAACAACAAAATTCAAAATTGAAATGGCTGTAACTTTCTAATTTATCATTCCTGGAAAAAATGAGTTGCATTTTCTAAATCAGAGTATAATATTGCAATTTTGACCAAATTTGTGAAAAAATCTAAATAAGTGCGTCGAAAGGATAAGACCCCATAAACCTAACGTAATATTTAGTTAATTTCATAGGAAAAAATTCAAAATTGAAATGGCTGAACTTTTTAAGTTTTCATTCTTGCAAAACATGAGTTGCATCTTCGAAATCAGCTTCAAAAACTGCACTATTGGGCGAATTTGTGAAAAATTCTAAAGAATTGCGTAGAAAGGAAAAGACCCCATAAACGTAACGTATTACACTGGTATGCATCAATTTTGCTGTCAAGGGTTTTGTAAGTGATTCTTATAGAGGTTTTCCTGTTGATTTCGAATCTGCAATCCGTGTTTCTCAATAAGCTCAGGTTATCCGGCTACGGCCTCATAAGTAAAATAGAGTTTTTCGTGATTTTGTCAAAGCTGAATTGGAACAGTAACATCTATCATCACTTGTTTCACTTGTATAATATCTTTTTTTACTTTTCAGGCATATAGATAAAATATTTCATAATGAATAGAGCGTGTAAAAATGATCCCAATAGATTCTGCTACATATGTGGGACGGTTACCATGCCAAATAACCAGTCCCAAATCACTAAATTTGTGAAGACAATGTATAGAGCATACTTTGGAATTAAGCTAGGGGACCAGGACAAAAATTTCCCCTCATATGTGCTGCGCGACGTGCATTGAAAATTTGAGAAGATGGAGCAAAGGCAGAGCGAAATCTTTGCCTTTTGGAATTCCCATGATTTGGAGAGAAGGAAAGGATCACGTGACAGATTGCTATTTCTGCATGACAAACCTCCAATGTGGGCTTATAAATTTATTTTTCTTAAATATTGAAATCCTCGTATGAAACTTGACATAATATTCACCATAATGTAAATTCACCATATATAGCATAATATTCACCATAATAGTAATCATACATTTACATATACATATTGTTATAGAAAATACATTTACACATACATATTGTTATACAAGTTAAATTTACATATACAATGATTGTATATTTTCTTTCTTTTCCATTCATATTGTCCCCGAAGGGACAATATGAATGAAAAGAAAGAAAATATACAGACTCCATCGACCTATTTCATATCTTACAGACCGCAGCCTTCCCTCACGAGCCGCCACTCTTGAATGCTTCTTCTATTTCATATGCAAGTTTTATATCCATGTTTCTGTGTTTCTATTTTCAGGAGTTAACAAGAAGAATAAACACATTGTTGTATACCCTGACATTCCTTCTGCTATGAGACCTGTACCCCATGGTCCTGGAATTCCAATACCCGACCCACCTCAAACCCTGGACTTCGATGATTCTGATGATGAATCAATGACCAATGCCAATGACCAGTCCCAGTCGTATATACCTCAAAATACCGCTTCAAATGAGCCGAGGCCTCTCAACCAGGCCAAACTTAATGATCTTACCAGGGATTTAGGACTTTCCAAATTAGCTGCCGAGATCTTGGGCTCACGACTTCGAGAGGACAACTTGCTGACTCCGGGAACAACATTCTCCTGGTATAGGAAACGAGAGGAAGAATTCCGCAAGTTTTTTGCAGTGCACGAAAATACCTCTTCCTTAGTGTACTGCTGCAATGTTGAGGGGCTAATCGAATCCTTGGGCCTGCCATATAACGCATCAGAATGGAGGCTATTTATAGACTCGTCTAAACGAAGTTTGAAAGCAGTACTTCTCAACATTGGGAATAGGGTTGCATCAGTCCCTGTAGCACATTCCGTACAACTTACTGAGAGCTACGATAACATGAAAATTTTACTGGATGCTCTCGTATACGACCAACATAACTGGAGGATTTGTGGAGATTTGAAGGTAATACTAATATCATAAGTAAACTATTGCTATTGACTATGTTGTTTTTCCAAAGGTTATTTGAGAGCGTATAAGAACACTTAACTTCCCCACAGAAGTGATACAGTCCAATGCATAGATTTTTTTATCTGATAGAACAAATTCTCTAAATTCTTTAAATATTTTCATTTTTTTTCAGATTGTGGCATTTGTATTGGGAATGCAAGGGGGATACACGAAATACCCATGTTTGATCTGCAAATGGGATAACCGAGCGGATGAGAAGCACTATGCACAGCGTGAATGGGCATCCAGAGAGAATTTTGAACCTGGGTCGCATAATGTCGTTTCAGTGCCCCTTGTACCACCAACAAAAATTTTGCTCCCACCACTTCATATTAAGCTGGGCTTGATGAAAAATTTCATCAAATCAATGAATAAGGAGGGTTCAGCATTCCGATATCTCGAGAGTAAATTTCCTCATATATCTGATGCTAAACTAAATGCTGGGGTTTTTGATGGTCCTCAAATGCGAACTTTGATCAAGGATACTCAGTTCGAAAACGCAATGACTCCAACTGAGAAGAATGCCTGGCAGGCATTCAAATCAGTTGTCACTGATTTTCTTGGCAAGCGTAGAAGTCCAGAATACGAGTCCGTTGTCGAAAACTTGATGGAAGCTTTCAAAGCTAATGGGTCGCGCATGTCCATAAAAATGCACTTTTTGTGGTCCCACTTGGACTATTTTCCTGAAAATTGAGGGGATTATAGTGAGGAACAGGGTGAACGATTTCACCAAGATATCAAAATAATGGAAGAGAGGTACCAGGGAAACTGGGAAATCAATATGCTGGCGGACTATTGCTGGTGTTTGAAGCGAGACGTGTACGGAGAAAAACAGACGGAAAGCCAAAAAAACTTCATTCCTTCCTCAATAAACTTTTTTCCATATTCATTGTATGAATAAAAGTATTTATTCACACAATGTTTTCATTTTTCACGAGTGTTCTTATAATATTACTCGTATCTACAGTGTTTAAGCTAAAAACGAGTCCGTTGTCGAAAACTTGATGGAAGCTTTCAAAGCTAATGGGTCGCGCATGTCCATAAAAATGCACTTTTTGTGGTCCCACTTGGACTATTTTCCTGAAAATTGCGGGGATTATAGTGAGGAACAGGGTGAACGATTTCACCAAGATATCAAAATAATGGAAGAGAGGTACCAGGGAAACTGGGAAATCAATATGCTGGCGGACTATTGCTGGTGTTTGAAGCGAGACGTGCCCGGAGAAAAACAGACGGAAAGCCAAAAAAACTTCATTCCTTCCTCAATAAACTTTTTTCCATATTCATTGTATGAATAAAAGTATTTATTCACACAATGTTTTCATTTTTCACGAGTGTTCTTATAATATTACTCGTATCTACAGTGTTTAAGCTAAAAAAAATCAATATATTTGGGGGTAAAATTGGACTTATAATAAATGGCCAATAGAGAAAAAACCTCACCTGATTGAGGAAAACCAATGTCATTTTCGAATTGAGCATGGTCGAATTATATAATATGAGTTGAAAAAACTATCACAGCAGACAAACAAATTTCATATCATACCAGTGTTATTTAGTTAATTTCAAACGAAAAAATTCAAAATTGAAATGGCTGTATCTTTTTACGTTTTCTGTCCTGCTGAAAATTAGTTCCATTTTCTAAATCAGATATGAAATTGCACTATTGAACAAATTTGTTAAAAAATCGAAAGAAGTGCATGGAAAGGATAAGACCCCATATACCTTAAGTAATATTTAATTAATTTCAAAAGGGAAAATTCAAAATTGAAATGGTCATAACTTTTCAAGATTTCATTTCTACAAGAAATGAGTTGCATTTTCTAAATCAGCTTAAAAACTGCACTATTTTGCGAATTTGGAAAAAAATTGAAAGAAGTGCGTGGAAAGGATAAGACCCCATAAACCTAACGTAATATTTAGTTAATTTCAAACGAAAAAATTCAAAATTGAAATGGCTGTATCTTTTTACGTTTTCTTTCCTGCAAAAAATGAGTTCCATTTTCTAAATCAGAGTATCAAATTACACTATTGTACACATTTCTGAAACAATCTAAAGAAGTGCGTGGAAAGGATAAGACCCCATAAACCTAACGTAATATTTAGTTAATTTCAGAGGAAAAAATTCAAAATTGAAATGGCTGTATCTTTTTATGTTTCCTTTCCTGCTAAAAATGAGTTGCATTTTGTAAATCAGAGTTAGAAACTACACTATTTAACAAATTTGTTAAACAATCGAAAGAAGTGCATGGAAAGGATAAGACCCCATAAACATAACGTAATATTTAGTTAATTTCAAATGAAAACATTCAAAATTGAAATGGCTCTAACTTTCTAAGTTATGATTCCTGCAAAACATGAGTTGCATTTTCTAAATCAGAGTATGACACTGCACTTTTGAGCAAATTTGTGAAAAAATCTAAAGAAGTGCGTGGAAAGGATAAGACCCCATAAACGTAATGTAATATTTAGTTAATTTCAAACGAAAAAATTCAAAATTGAAAATGGCTGTAACTTTCTAAGTTAGTATTCCTGCAAAAACTGGTTTGCATTTCTAAATCAGAATATGACATTGCACTATTGAGCAAATTTTTAAAAAAATCTAAAGAAGTGCGTGGAAACGATAAGACCCCATAAACCTAAAGTAATATTTACTTAATTTCATAGGAAAAAATTCAAAATTGAAATGGCTGTAACTTTTTACGTTTTCATTCTTACAAAAAATGAGTTGTATTTTCTAAATTATCTTCAAACACTGCACTATTGGGCGGATTTGTGAAAAATTCGAAAGAAGTGCGTGGAAAGGATAAGACCCCATAAACCTATACAAAATATTTAGTTAATTTCAAACAACAAAATTCAAAATTGAAATGGCTGTAACTTTCTAATTTATCATTCCTGCAAAAAATGAGTTGCATTTTCTAAATCAGAGTATAATATTGCAATTTTGACCAAATTTGTGAAAAAATCTAAATAAGTGCGTCGAAAGGATAAGACCCCATAAACCTAACGTAATATTTAGTTAATTTCATAGGAAAAAATTCAAAATTGAAATGGCTGTAACTTTTTAAGTTTTCATTCTTGCAAAACATGAGTTGCATTTTCGAAATCAGCTTCAAACTGCACTATTGGGCGAATTTGTGAAAAATTCTAAAGAATTGCGTGGAAAGGAAAAGACCCCATAAACGTAACGTATTACACTGGTATGCATCAATTTTGCTGTCAAGGGTTTTGTAAGTGATTCTTATAGAGGTTTTCCTGTTGATTTCGAATCTGCAATCCGTTTTTCTCAATAAGCTCAGGTTATCCGGCTATGGCCTCATAAGTAAAATAGAGTTTTTCGTGATTTTGTCAAAGCTGAATTGGAACAGTAACATCTATCATCACTTGTTTCACTTGTATAATATCTTTTTTTACTTTTCAGGCATATAGATAAAATATTTCATAATGAATAGAGCGTGTAAAAATGATCCCAATAGATTCTGCTACATATGTGGGACGGTTACCATGCCAAATAACCAGTCCCAAATCACTAAATTTGTGAAGACAATGTATAGAGCATACTTTGGAATTAAGCTAGGGGACCAGGACAAAAATTTCGCCCCTCATGTGTGCTGCAAGACGTGCATTGAAAATTTGAGAAGATGGAGCAAAGGCAGAGCGAAATCTTTGCCTTTTGGAATTCCCATGATTTGGAGAGAAGGAAAGGATCACGTGACAGATTGCTATTTCTGCATGACAAACCTCCAATGTGGGCTTATAAATTTATTTTTCTTAAATATTTTGAAATCCTCGTATGAAGCTTGACATAATATTCACCATAATGTAATATTCACCATATATAGCATAATATTCACCATAATAGTAATCATACATTTACATATACATATTGTTATAGAAAATACATTTACACATACATATTATTATACAAGTTACATTTACATATACAATGATTGTATATTTTCTTTCTTTTCCATTCATATTGTCCCCGAAGGGACAATATGAATGAAAAAGAAAGAAAATATACAGACTCCATCGACCTATTTCATATCTTACAGACCGCAGCCTTCCCTCACGAGCCGCCACTGTCTGAATGCTTCTTCTATTTCATATGCAAGTTTTATATCCATGTTTCTGTGTTTCTATTTTCAGGAGTTAACAAGAAGAATAAACACATTGTTGTATACCCTGACATTCCTGGACTTCGATGATTCTGATGATGAATCAATGACCAATGCCAATGACCAGTCCCAGTCGTATATACCTCAAAATACCGCTTCAAATGAGCCGAGGCCTCTCAACCAGGCCAAACTTAATGATCTTACCAGGGATTTAGGACTTTCCAAATTAGCTGCCGAGATCTTGGGCTCACGACTTCGAGAGGACAACTTGCTGACTCCGGGAACAACATTCTCCTGGTATAGGAAACGAGAGGAAGAATTCCGCAAGTTTTTTGCAGTGCACGAAAATACCTCTTCCTTAGTGTACTGCTGCAATGTTGAGGGGCTAATCGAATCCTTGGGCCTGCCATATAACGCATCAGAATGGAGGCTATTTATAGACTCGTCTAAACGAAGTTTGAAAGCAGTACTTCTCAACATTGGGAATAGGGTTGCATCAGTCCCTGTAGCACATTCCGTACAACTTACTGAGAGCTACGATAACATGAAAATTTTACTGGATGCTCTCGTATACGACCAACATAACTGGAGGATTTGTGGAGATTTGAAGGTAATACTAATATCATAAGTAAACTATTGCTATTGACTATGTTGTTTTTCCAAAGGTTATTTGAGAGCGTATAAGAACACTTAACTTCCCCACAGAAGTGATACAGTCCAATGCATAGATTTTTTTATCTGATAGAACAAATTCTCTAAATTCTTTAAATATTTTCATTTTTTTTCAGATTGTGGCATTTGTATTGGGAATGCAAGGGGGATACACGAAATACCCATGTTTGATCTGCAAATGGGATAACCGAGCGGATGAGAAGCACTATGCACAGCGTGAATGGGCATCCAGAGAGAATTTTGAACCTGGGTCGCATAATGTCGTTTCAGTGCCCCTTGTACCACCAACAAAAATTTTGCTCCCACCACTTCATATTAAGCTGGGCTTGATGAAAAATTTCATCAAATCAATGAATAAGGAGGGTTCAGCATTCCGATATCTCGAGAGTAAATTTCCTCATATATCTGATGCTAAACTAAATGCTGGGGTTTTTGATGGTCCTCAAATGCGAACTTTGATCAAGGATACTCAGTTCGAAAACGCAATGACTCCAACTGAGAAGAATGCCTGGCAGGCATTCAAATCAGTTGTCACTGATTTTCTTGGCAAGCGTAGAAGTCCAGAATACGAGTCCGTTGTCGAAAACTTGATGGAAGCTTTCAAAGCTAATGGGTCGCGCATGTCCATAAAAATGCACTTTTGTGGTCCCACTTGGACTATTTTCCTGAAAATTGAGGGGATTATAGTGAGGAACAGGGTGAACGATTTCACCAAGATATCAAAATAATGGAAGAGAGGTACCAGGGAAAACTGGGAAATCAATATGCTGGCGGACTATTGCTGGTGTTTGAAGCGAGACGTGTACGGAGAAAAACAGACGGAAAGCCAAAAAAACTTCATTCCTTCCTCAATAAACTTTTTTCCATATTCATTGTATGAATAAAAATATTTATTCACACAATGTTTTCATTTTCACGAGTGTTCTTATAATATTACTCGTATCTACAGTGTTTAAGCTAAAAACGAGTCCGTTGTCGAAAACTTGATGGAAGCTTTCAAAGCTAATGGGTCGCGCATGTCCATATAAATGCACTTTTGTGGTCCCACTTGGACATTTTCCTGAAAATTGCGGGGATTATAGTGAGGAACAGGGTGAACGATTTCACCAAGATATCAAAATAATGGAAGAGAGGTACCAGGAAACTGGGAAATCAATATGCTGGCGGACTATTGCTGGTGTTTGAAGCGAGACGTGCCCGGAGAAAAACAGACGGAAAGCCAAAAAAAACTTCATTCTTCCTCAATAAACTTTTTCCATATTCATTGTATGAATAAAAGTATTTATTCACACAATGTTTTCATTTTTCACGAGTGTTCTTATAATATTACTCGTATCTACAGTGTTTAAGCTAAAAAAAATCAATATATTTGGGGTAAAATTGGACTTATAATAAAGGCCAATAGAGAAAAACCTCACCTGATTGAGGAAAACCAATGTCATTTTCGAATTGAGCATGGTCGAATTATATAATATGAGTTGAAAAAACTATCACAGCAGACAAACAAATTTCATATGCTACACAGTGTTATTTAGTTAATTTCAAACGAAAAAAATTCAAAATTGAAATGGCTGTATCTTTTTATGTTTCCTTCCTGCTAAAAATGAGTTGCATTTTGTAAATCAGAGTTAGAAACTACACTATTTAACAAATTTGTTAAACAATCGAAAGAAGTGCATGGAAAGGATAGACCCCATAAACATAACGTAATATTTAGTTAATTTCAAATGAAAACATTCAAAATTGAAATGGCTCTAACTTTCTAAGTTATGATTCCTGCAAAACATGAGTTGCATTTTCTAAATCAGAGTATGACACTGCACTTTTGAGCAAATTTGTGAAAAAATCTAAAGAAGTGCGTGGAAAGGATAAGACCCCATAAACGTAATGTAATATTTAGTTAATTTCAAACGAAAAAATTCAAAATTGAAAATGGCTGTAACTTTCTAAGTTAGATTCCTGCAAAAACTGGTTTGCATTTCTAAATCAGAATATGACATTGCACTATTGAGCAAATTTTTAAAAAAATCTAAAGAAGTGCGTGGGAAACGATAAGACCCCATAAACTAAAGTAATATTTACTTAATTTCATAGGAAAAAATTCAAAATTGAAATGGCTGTAACTTTTTACGTTTTCATTCTTACAAAAAATGAGTTGTATTTTTCTAAATTATCTTCAAACACTGCACTATTGGGCGGATTTGTGAAAAATCGAAAGAAGTGCGTGGAAAGGATAAGACCCCATAAACTATACAAAATATTTAGTTAATTTCAAACAACAAAATTCAAAATTGAAATGGCTGTAACTTTCTAATTTATCATTCCTGCAAAAAATGAGTTGCATTTTCTAAATCAGAGTATAATATTGCAATTTTGACCAAATTTGTGAAAAAATCTAAATAAGTGCGTCCGAAAGGATAAGACCCATAAACCTAACGTAATATTTAGTTAATTTCATAGGAAAAAATTCAAAATTGAAATGGCTGTAACTTTTAAGTTTCATTCTGCAAAACATGAGTTGCATTTTCGAAATCATCTTCAACAACTGCACTATTGGGCGAATTTGTGAAAATTCTAAAAGAATTGCGTGGAAAGGAAAAGACCCATAAACGTAACGTATTACACTGGTATGGATCAATTTTGCTGTCAAGGGTTTTGTAAGTGATTCTTATAGAGGTTTCCTGTTGATTTCGAATCTGCAATCCGTTTTTCTCAATAAGCTCAGGTTATCCGGCTATGGCCTCATAAGTAAAATAGAGTTTTCGTGATTTTGTCAAAGCTGAATTGGAACAGTAACATCTATCATCACTTGTTTCACTTGTATAATATCTTTTTTACTTTTCAGGCATATAGATAAAATATTTCATAATGAATAGAGCGTGTAAAAATGATCCCAATAGATTCTGCTACATATGTGGGACGGTTACCATGCCAAATAACCAGTCCCAAATCACTAAATTGTGAAGACAATGTATAGAGCATACTTTGGAATTAAGCTAGGGGACCAGGACAAAAATTTCGCCCCTCATGTTGCTGCAAGACGTGCATTGAAAATTTGAGAAGATGGAGCAAAGGCAGAGCGAAATCTTTGCCTTTGGAATTCCCATGATTTGGAGAGAAGGAAAGGATCACGTGACAGATTGCTATTCTGCATGACAAACCTCCAATGTGGGCTTATAATTTATTTTTCTTAAATATTTTGAAATCCTCGTATGAAGCTTGACATAATATTCACCATAATGTAATATTCACCATATATAGCATAATATTCACCATAATAGTAATCATACATTTACATATACATATTGTTATAGAAAATACATTTACACATACATATTATTATACAAGTTACATTTACATATCAATGATTGTATATTTCTTTCTTTTCCATTCATATTGTCCCCGAAGGGACAATATGAATGAAAAAGAAAGAAAATATACAGACTCCATCGACCTATTTCATATCTTACAGAGCGCAGCCTTCCCTCACGAGCCGCCACTGTCTGAATGCTTCTTCTATTTCATATGCAAGTTTTATATCCATGTTTCTGTGTTTCTATTTTCAGGAGTTAACAAGAAGAATAAACACATTGTTGTATACCCTGACATCCTGGACTTCGATGATTCTGATGATGAATCAATGACCAATGCCAATGACCAGTCCCAGTCGTATATACCTCAAAATACCGCTTCAAATGAGCCGAGGCCTCTCAACCAGGCCAAACTTAATGATCTTACCAGGGATTTAGGACTTTCCAAATTAGCTGCCGAGATCTTGGGCTCACGACTTCGAGAGGACAACTTGCTGACTCCGGGAACAACATTCTCCTGTATAGGAAACGAGAGGAAGAATTCCGCAAGTTTTTTGCAGTGCACGAAAATACCTCTTCCTTAGTGTACTGCTGCAATGTTGAGGGGCTAATCGAATCCTTGGGCCTGCCATATAACGCATCAGAATGGAGGCTATTTATAGACTCGTCTAAACGAAGTTTGAAAGCAGTACTTCTCAACATTGGGAATAGGGTTGCATCAGTCCCTGTAGCACATTCCGTACAACTTACTGAGAGCTACGATAACATGAAAATTTTACTGGATGCTCTCGTATACGACCAACATAACTGGAGGATTTGTGGAGATTTGAAGGTAATACTAATATCATAAGTAAACTATTGCTATTGACTATGTTGTTTTTCCAAAGGTTATTTGAGAGCGTATAAGAACACTTAACTTCCCCACAGAAGTGATACAGTCCAATGCATAGTTTTTTATCTGATAGAACAAATTCTCTAAATTCTTTAAATATTTTCATTTTTTTTCAGATTGTGGCATTTGTATTGGGAATGCAAGGGGGATACACGAAATACCCATTTGATCTGCAAATGGGATAACGAGCGGGAGAAGCACTATGCACAGCGTGAATGGGCATCCAGAGAGAATTTTGAACCTGGGTCGCATAATGTCGTTTCAGTGCCCCTTGTACCACCAACAAAAATTTTGCTCCCACCACTTCATATTAAGCTGGGCTTGATGAAAAATTTCATCAAATCAATGAATAAGGAGGGTTCAGCATTCCGATATCTCGAGAGTAAATTTCCTCATATATCTGATGCTAAACTAAATGCTGGGGTTTTTGATGGTCCTCAAATGCGAACTTTGATCAAGGATACTCAGTCGAAAACGCAATGACTCCAACTGAGAAGAATGCCTGGCAGGCATTCAAATCAGTTGTCACTGATTTTCTTGGCAAGCGTAGAAGTCCAGAATACGAGTCCGTTGTCGAAAACTTGATGGAAGCTTTCAAAGCTAATGGGTCGCGCATGTCCATAAAAATGCACTTTTTGTGGTCCCACTTGGACTATTTTCCTGAAAATTGAGGGGATTATAGTGAGGAACAGGGTGAACGATTTCACCAAGATATCAAAATAATGGAAGAGAGGTACCAGGGAAACTGGGAAATCAATATGCTGGCGGACTATTGCTGGTGTTTGAAGCGAGACGTGTACGGAGAAAAACAGACGGAAAGCCAAAAAAACTTCATTCCTTCCTCAATAAACTTTTTTCCATATTCATTGTATGAATAAAAATATTTATTCACACAATGTTTTCATTTTTCACGAGTGTTCTTTAATATTACTCGTATCTACAGTGTTTAAGCTAAAAACGAGTCCGTTGTCGAAAACTTGATGGAAGCTTTCAAAGCTAATGGGTCGCGCATGTCCATAAAAATGCACTTTTTGTGGTCCCACTTGGACTATTTTCCTGAAAATTGCGGGGATTATAGTGAGGAACAGGGTGAACGATTTCACCAAGATATCAAAATAATGGAAGAGAGGTACCAGGGAAACTGGGAAATCAATATGCTGGCGGACTATTGCTGGTGTTTGAAGCGAGACGTGCCCGGAGAAAAACAGACGGAAAGCCAAAAAAACTTCATTCCTTCCTCAATAAACTTTTTTCCATATTCATTGTATGAATAAAAGTATTTATTCACACAATGTTTTCATTTTTCACGAGTGTTCTTATAATATTACTCGTATCTACAGTGTTTAAGCTAAAAAAAATCAATATATTTGGGGTAAAATTGGACTTATAATAAATGGCCAATAGAGAAAAAACCTCACCTGATTGAGGAAAACCAATGTCATTTTCGAATTGAGCATGGTCGAATTATATAATATGAGTTGAAAAAACTATCACAGCAGACAAACAAATTTCATATGCATACCAGTGTTATTTAGTTAATTTCAAACGAAAAAATTCAAAATTGAAATGGCTGTATCTTTTTACGTTTTCTGTCCTGCTGAAAATTAGTTCCATTTTCTAAATCAGAGTATGAAATTGCACTATTGAACAAATTTGTTAAAAAATCGAAAGAAGTGCATGGAAAGGATAAGACCCCATATACCTTAAGTAATATTTAATTAATTTCAAAAGGGAAAATTCAAAATTGAAATGGTCAAACTTTTCAAGATTTCATTTCTACAAGAAATGAGTTGCATTTTCTAAATCAGCTTAAAAACTGCACTATTTTGCGAATTTGGAAAAAAATTGAAAGAAGTGCGTGGAAAGGATAAGACCCCATAAACCTAACGTAATATTTAGTTAATTTCAAACGAAAAATTCAAAATTGAAATGGCTGTATCTTTTTACGTTTTCTTTCCTGCAAAAAATGAGTTCCATTTTCTAAATCAGAGTATCAAATTACACTATTGTACACATTTCTGAAACAATCTAAAGAAGTGCGTGGAAAGGATAAGACCCATAAACCTAACGTAATATTTAGTTAATTTCAGAGGAAAAAATTCAAAATTGAAATGGCTGTATCTTTTTATGTTTCCTTTCCTGCTAAAAATGAGTTGCATTTTGTAAATCAGAGTTAGAAACTACACTATTTAACAAATTTGTTAAACAATCGAAAGAAGTGCATGGAAAGGATAAGACCCCATAAACATAACGTAATATTTAGTTAATTTCAAATGAAAACATTCAAAATTGAAATGGCTCTAACTTTCTAAGTTATGATTCCTGCAAAACATGAGTTGCATTTTCTAAATCAGAGTATGACACTGCACTTTTCAGCTAATTTGTGAAAAAATCTAAAGAAGTGCGTGGAAAGGATAAGACCCCATAAACGTAATGTAATATTTAGTTAATTTCAAACGAAAAAATTCAAAATTGAAAATGGCTGTAACTTTCTAAGTTATCATTCCTGCAAAAAATGGTTTGCATTTCTAAATCAGAATATGACATTGCACTATTGAGCAAATTTTTAAAAAAATCTAAAGAAGTGCGTGGAAACGATAAGACCCCATAAACCTAACGTAATATTTACTTAATTTCATAGGAAAAAATTCAAAATTGAAATGGCTGTAACTTTTACGTTTCATTCTTACAAAAAATGAGTTCTATTTTCTAAATTAGCTTCAAACACTGCACTATTGGGCGGATTTGTGAAAAATTTGAAAGAAGTGCGTGGAAAGGATAAGACCCCATAAACCTATACAAAATATTTAGTTAATTTCAAACAACAAAATTCAAAATTGAAATGGCTGTAACTTTCTAATTTATCATTCCTGGAAAAAATGAGTTGCATTTTCTAAATCAGAGTATAATATTGCAATTTTGACCAAGTTTGGGAAAAATCTAAATTAGTGCGTCGAAAGGATAAGACCCCATAAACCTAACGTAATATTTAGTTAATTTCATAGGAAAAAATTCAAAATTGAAATGGCTGTAACTTTTTAAGTTTTCATTCTTGCAAAACATGAGTTGCATTTTCGAAATCAGCTTCAAAAACTGCACTATTGGGCGAATTTGTGAAAAATTCTAAGAATTGCGTGGAAAGGAAAAGACCCCAAAACGTAACGTATTACACTGGTATGCATCAATTTTGCTGTCAAGGGTTTTGTAAGTGATTCTTATAGAGGTTTTCCTGTTGATTTCGAATCTGCAATCCGTTTTTCTCAATAAGCTCAGGTTATCCGGCTATGGCCTCATAAGTAAAATAGAGTTTTTCGTGATTTTGTCAAAGCTGAATTGGAACAGTAACATCTATCATCACTTGTTTCACTTGTATAATATCTTTTTTTACTTTCAGGCATATAGATAAAATATTTCATAATGAATAGAGCGTGTAAAAATGATCCCAATAGATTCTGCTACATATGTGGGACGGTTACCATGCCAAATAACCAGTCCCAAATCACTAAATTTGTGAAGACAATGTATAGAGCATACTTTGGAATTAAGCTAGGGGACCAGGACAAAAATTTCGCCCCTCATATGTGCTGCGCGACGTGCATTGAAAATTTGAGAAGATGGAGCAAAGGCAGAGCGAAATCTTTGCCTTTTGGAATTCCCATGATTTGGAGAGAAGGAAAGGATCACGTGACAGATTGCTATTTCTGCATGACAAACCTCCAATGTGGGCTTATAAATTTATTTTTCTTAAATATTTTGAAATCCTCGTATGAAACTTGACATAATATTCACCATAATGTAATATTCACCATATATAGCATAATATTCACCATAATAGTAATCATACATTTACATATACATATTGTTATAGAAAATACATTTACACATACATATTGTTATACAAGTTACATTTACATATACAATGATTGTATATTTTCTTTCTTTTCCATTCATATTGTCCCCGAAGGGACAATATGAATGAAAACGAAAGAAAATATACAGACTCCATCGACCTATTTCATATCTTACAGACCGCAGCCTTCCCTCACGAGCCGCCACTGTCTGAATGCTTCTTCTATTTCATATGCAAGTTTTATATCCATGTTTCTGTGTTTCTATTTTCAGGAGTTAACAAGAAGAATAAACACATTGTTGTATACCCTGACATTCCTTCTGCTATGAGACCTGTACCCCATGGTCCTGGAATTCCAATACCCGACCCACCTCAAACCCTGGACTTCGATGATTCTGATGATGAATCAATGACCAATGCCAATGACCAGTCCCAGTCGTATATACCTCAAAATACCGCTTCAAATGAGCCGAGGCCTCTCAACCAGGCCAAACTTAATGATCTTACCAGGGATTTAGGACTTTCCAAATTAGCTGCCGAGATCTTGGGCTCACGACTTCGAGAGGACAACTTGCTGACTCCGGGAACAACATTCTCCTGGTATAGGAAACGAGAGGAAGAATTCCGCAAGTTTTTTGCAGTGCACGAAAATACCTCTTCCTTAGTGTACTGCTGCAATGTTGAGGGGCTAATCGAATCCTTGGGCCTGCCATATAACGCATCAGAATGGAGGCTATTTATAGACTCGTCTAAACGAAGTTTGAAAGCAGTACTTCTCAACATTGGGAATAGGGTTGCATCAGTCCCTGTAGCACATTCCGTACAACTTACTGAGAGCTACGATAACATGAAAATTTTACTGGATGCTCTCGTATACGACCAACATAACTGGAGGATTTGTGGAGATTTGAAGGTAATACTAATATCATAAGTAAACTATTGCTATTGACTATGTTGTTTTTCCAAAGGTTATTTGAGAGCGTATAAGAACACTTAACTTCCCCACAGAAGTGATACAGTCCAATGCATAGATTTTTTTATCTGATAGAACAAATTCTCTAAATTCTTTAAATATTTTCTTTTTTTCAGATTGTGGCATTTGTATTGGGAATGCAAGGGGGATACACGAAATGCCCATGTTTGATCTGCAAATGGGATAGCCGAGCGGATGAGAAGCACTATGCACAGCGTGAATGGGCATCCAGAGAGAATTTTGAACCTGGGTCGCAATGTCGTTTCAGTGCCCCTTGTACCACCAACAAAAATTTTGCTCCACCACTTCATATTAAGCTGGGCTTGATGAAAAATTTCATCAAATCAATGAATAAGGAGGGTTCAGCATTCCGATATCTCGAGAGTAAATTTCCTCATATATCTGATGCTAAACTAAATGCTGGGGTTTTTGATGGTCCTCAAATGCGAACTTTGATCAAGGATACTCAGTTCGAAAACGCAATGACTCCAACTGAGAAGAATGCCTGGCAGGCATTCAAATCAGTTGTCACTGATTTTCTTGGCAAGCGTAGAAGTCCAGAATACGAGTCCGTTGTCGAAAACTTGATGGAAGCTTTCAAAGCTAATGGGTCGCGCATGTCCATAAAAATGCACTTTTTGTGGTCCCACTTGGACTATTTTCCTGAAAATTGCGGGGATTATAGTGAGGAACAGGGTGAACGATTTCACCAAGATATCAAAATAATGGAAGAGAGGTACCAGGGAAAACTGGGAAATCAATATGCTGGCGGACTATTGCTGGTGTTTGAAGCGAGACGTGCCCGGAGAAAACAGACGGAAAGCCAAAAAAACTTCATTCCTTCCTCAATAAACTTTTTTCCATATTCATTGTATGAATAAAAGTATTTATTCACACAATGTTTTCATTTTTCACGAGTGTTCTTATAATATTACTCGTATCTACAGTGTTTAAGCTAAAAAAAATCAATATATTTGGGGGTAAAATTGGACTTATAATAAATGGCCAATAGAGAAAAAACCTCACCTGATTGAGGAAAACCAATGTCATTTTCGAATTGAGCATGGTCGAATTATATAATATGAGTTGAAAAAACTATCACAGCAGACAAACAAATTTCATATGCATACCAGTGTTATTTAGTTAATTTCAAACGAAAAAATTCAAAATTGAAATGGCTGTATCTTTTACGTTTTCTGTCCTGCTGAAAATTAGTTCCATTTTCTAAATCAGAGTATGAAATTGCACTATTGAACAAATTTGTTAAAAAATCGAAAGAAGTGCATGGAAAGGATAAGACCCCATATACCTTAAGTAATATTTAATTAATTTCAAAAGGGAAAATTCAAAATTGAAATGGTCATAACTTTTCAAGATTTCATTTCTACAAGAAATGAGTTGCATTTCTAAATCAGCTTAAAAACTGCACTATTTTGCGAATTTGGAAAAAAATTGAAAGAAGTGCGTGGAAAGGATAAGACCCCATAAACCTAACGTAATATTTAGTTAATTTCAAACGAAAAAATTCAAAATTGAAATGGCTGTATCTTTTTACGTTTTCTTTCCTGCAAAAAATGAGTTCCATTTTCTAAATCAGAGTATCAAATTACACTATTGTACACATTTCTGAAACAATCTAAAGAAGTGCGTGGAAAGGATAAGACCCCATAAACCTAACGTAATATTTAGTTAATTTCAAAGGAAAAAATTCAAAATTGAAATGGCTGTATCTTTTTATGTTTCCTTTCCTGCTAAAAATGAGTTGCATTTTGTAAATCAGAGTTAGAAACTACACTATTTAACAAATTTGTTAAACAATCGAAAGAAGTGCATGGAAAGGATAAGACCCCATAAACATAACGTAATATTTAGTTAATTTCAAATGAAAACATTCAAAATTGAAATGGCTCTAACTTTCTAAGTTATGATTCCTGCAAAACATGAGTTGCATTTTCTAAATCAGAGTATGACACTGCACTTTTCAGCAAATTTGTGAAAAAATCTAAAGAAGTGCGTGGAAAGGATAAGACCCCATAAACGTAATGTAATATTTAGTTAATTTCAAACGAAAAAATTCAAAATTGAAAATGGCTGTAACTTTCTAAGTTATCATTCCTGCAAAAAATGGTTTGCATTTCTAAATCAGAATATGACATTGCACTATTGAGCAAATTTTTAAAAAAATCTAAAGAAGTGCGTGGAAACGATAAGACCCCATAAACCTAACGTAATATTTACTTAATTTCATAGGAAAAAATTCAAAATTGAAATGGCTGTAACTTTTTACGTTTTCATTCTTACAAAAAATGAGTTCTATTTTCTAAATTAGCTTCAAACACTGCACTATTGGGCGGATTTGTGAAAAATTCGAAAGAAGTGCGTGGAAAGGATAAGACCCCATAAACCTATACAAAATATTTAGTTAATTTCAAACAACAAAATTCAAAATTGAAATGGCTGTAACTTTCTAATTTATCATTCCTGGAAAAAATGAGTTGCATTTTCTAAATCAGAGTATAATATTGCAATTTTGACCAAGTTTGGGAAAAATCTAAATAAGTGCGTCGAAAGGATAAGACCCCATAAACCTAACGTAATATTTAGTTAATTTCATAGGAAAAAATTCAAAATTGAAATGGCTGTAACTTTTTAAGTTTTCATTCTTGCAAAACATGAGTTGCATTTTCGAAATCAGCTTCAAAAACTGCACTATTGGGCGAATTTGTGAAAAATTCTAAAGAATTGCGTGGAAAGGAAAAGACCCCATAAACGTAACGTATTACACTGGTATGCATCAATTTTGCTGTCAAGGGTTTTGTAAGTGATTCTTATAGAGGTTTTCCTGTTGATTTCGAATCTGCAATCCGTTTTTCTCAATAAGCTCAGGTTATCCGGCTATGGCCTCATAAGTAAAATAGAGTTTTTCGTGATTTTGTCAAAGCTGAATTGGAACAGTAACATCTATCATCACTTGTTTCACTTGTATAATATCTTTTTTACTTTTCAGGCATATAGATAAAATATTTCATAATGAATAGAGCGTGTAAAAATGATCCCAATAGATTCTGCTACATATGTGGGACGGTTACCATGCCAAATAACCAGTCCCAAATCACTAAATTTGTGAAGACAATGTATAGAGCATACTTTGGAATTAAGCTAGGGGACCAGGACAAAAATTTCGCCCTCATATGTGCTGCGCGACGTGCATTGAAAATTTGAGAAGATGGAGCAAAGGCAGAGCGAAATCTTTGCCTTTTGGAATTCCCATGATTTGGAGAGAAGGAAAGGATCACGTGACAGATTGCTATTTCTGCATGACAAACCTCCAATGTGGGCTTATAAATTTATTTTCTTAAATATTTTGAAATCCTCGTATGAAACTTGACATAATATTCACCATAATGTAATATTCACCATATATAGCATAATATTCACCATAATAGTAATCATACATTTACATATACATATTGTTATAGAAAATACATTTACACATACATATTGTTATACAAGTTACATTTACATATACAATGATTGTATATTTTCTTTCTTTTCCATTCATATTGTCCCCGAAGGGACAATATGAATGAAAACGAAAGAAAATATACAGACTCCATCGACCTATTTCATATCTTACAGACCGCAGCCTTCCCTCACGAGCCGCCACTGTCTGAATGCTTCTTCTATTTCATATGCAAGTTTTATATCCATGTTTCTGTGTTTCTATTTTCAGGAGTTAACAAGAAGAATAAACACATTGTTGTATACCCTGACATTCCTTCTGCTATGAGACCTGTACCCCATGGTCCTGGAATTCCAATACCGACCCACCTCAAACCCTGGACTTCGATGATTCTGATGATGAATCAATGACCAATGCCAATGACCAGTCCCAGTCGTATATACCTCAAAATACCGCTTCAAATGAGCCGAGGCCTCTCAACCAGGCCAAACTTAATGATCTTACCAGGGATTTAGGACTTTCCAAATTAGCTGCCGAGATCTTGGGCTCACGACTTCGAGAGGACAACTTGCTGACTCCGGGAACAACATTCTCCTGGTATAGGAAACGAGAGGAAGAATTCCGCAAGTTTTTTGCAGTGCACGAAAATACCTCTTCCTTAGTGTACTGCTGCAATGTTGAGGGCTAATCGAATCCTTGGGCCTGCCATATAACGCATCAGAATGGAGGCTATTTATAGACTCGTCTAAACGAAGTTTGAAAGCAGTACTTCTCAACATTGGGAATAGGGTTGCATCAGTCCCTGTAGCACATTCCGTACAACTTACTGAGAGCTACGATAACATGAAAATTTTACTGGATGCTCTCGTATACGACCAACATAACTGGAGGAATTGTGGAGATTTGAAGGTAATACTAATATCATAAGTAAACTATTGCTATTGACTATGTTGTTTTTCCAAAGGTTATTTGAGAGCGTATAAGAACACTTAACTTCCCCACAGAAGTGATACAGTCCAATGCATAGATTTTTTTATCTGATAGAACAAATTCTCTAAATTCTTTAAATATTTTCATTTTTTTTCAGATTGTGGCATTTGTATTGGGAATGCAAGGGGATACACGAAATACCCATGTTTGATCTGCAAATGGGATAGCCGAGCGGATGAGAAGCACTATGCACAGCGTGAATGGGCATCCAGAGAGAATTTTGAACCTGGGTCGCATAATGTCGTTTCAGTGCCCCTTGTACCACCAACAAAAATTTTGCTCCCACCACTTCATATTAAGCTGGGCTTGATGAAAAATTTCATCAAATCAATGAATAAGGAGGGTTCAGCATTCCGATATCTCGAGAGTAAATTTCCTCATATATCTGATGCTAAACTAAATGCTGGGGTTTTTGATGGTCCTCAAATGCGAACTTTGATCAAGGATACTCAGTTCGAAACGCAATGACTCCAACTGAGAAGAATGCCTGGCAGGCATTCAAATCAGTTGTCACTGATTTTCTTGGCAAGCGTAGAAGTCCAGAATACGAGTCCGTTGTCGAAAACTTGATGGAAGCTTTCAAAGCTAATGGGTCGCGCATGTCCATAAAAATGCACTTTTTGGGTCCCACTTGGACTATTTTCTGAAAATTGCGGGGATTATAGTGAGGAACAGGGTGAACGATTTCACCAAGATATCAAAATAATGGAAGAGAGGTACCAGGGAAACTGGGAAATCAATATGCTGGCGGACTATTGCTGGTGTTGAAGCGAGACGTGCCCGGAGAAAAACAGACGGAAAGCCAAAAAAACTTCATTCCTTCCTCAATAAACTTTTTTCCATATTCATTGTATGAATAAAAGTATTTATTCACACAATGTTTTCATTTTTCACGAGTGTTCTTATAATATTACTCGTATCTACAGTGTTTAAGCTAAAAACGAGTCCGTTGTCGAAAACTTGATGGAAGCTTTCAAAGCTAATGGGTCGCGCATGTCCATAAAAATGCACTTTTTGTGGTCCCACTTGGGACTATTTTCCTGAAAATTGCGGGGATTATAGTGAGGAACAGGGTGAACGATTTCACCAAGATATCAAAATAATGGAAGAGAGTACCAGGGAAACTGGGAAATCAATATGCTGGCGGACTATTGCTGGTGTTTGAATCGAGCGTGCCCGGAGAAAAACAGACGGAAGCCAAAAAAACTTCATTCCTTCTCAATAAACTTTTTTCCATATTCATTGTATGATAAAGTATTTATTCACACAATGTTTCATTTTTCTCACGAGTGTTTCTCTTATATACTCGTATCTACAGTGTTTAAGCTAAAAAAAAATCATATATTTGGGGGTAAAATTGGACTTATAATAAATGGCCAATAGAGAAAAAACCTCACCTGATTGAGGAAAACCAATGTCATTTTCGAATTGAGCATGGTCGAATTATATAATATGAGTTGAAAAAACTATCACAGCAGACAACAAATTTCATATGCATACCAGTGTTATTTAGTTAATTTCAAACGAAAAATTCAAAATTGAAATGGCTGTATCTTTTTACGTTCTGTCCTGCTGAAATTAGTTCATTTTCTAAATCAGATTATGAAATTGCACTATTGAACCAAATTTGTTAAAAAATCGAAAGAAGTGCATGGAAAGGATAAGAACCCCATATACTTAAGTAATATTAATTAATTTCAAAAGGAAAATTCAAAATTGAAATGGGTCAAACTTTTCAAGATTTCATTTCTACAAGAAATGAGTTGCATTTTCTAAATCAGCTTAAAAACTGCACTATTTTGCGAATTTGGAAAAAAATTGAAAGAAGTGCGTGGAAAGGATAAGACCCATAAACCTAACGTAATATTTAGTTAATTTCAAACGAAAAAATTCAAAATTGAAATGGCTGTATCTTTTTACGTTTTCTTTCCGCAAAAAATGAGTTCCATTTTCTAAATCAGAGTATCAAATTACACTATTGTACACATTTCTGAAACAATCTAAAGAAGTGTGCGTGGAAAGGATAAGACCCCATAAACCTAACGTAAATATTAGTTAATTTCAGAGGAAAAAATTCAAAATTGAAATGGCTGTAATCTTTTTATGTTTCCTTTCCTGCTAAAAATGAGTTGCATTTTGTAAATCAGAGTTAGAAACTACACTATTTAACAAATTTGTTAAACAATCGAAAGAAGTGCATGGAAAGGATAAGACCCCATAAACATAACGTAATATTTAGTTAATTTCAAATGAAAACATTCAAAATTGAAATGGCTCTAACTTTCTAAGTTATGATTCCTGCAAAACATGAGTTGCATTTCTAAATCAGAGTATGACACTGCACTTTTGAGCAAATTTGTGAAAAAATCTAAAGAAGTGCGTGAAAGGATAAGACCCCATAAACGTAATGTAATATTTAGTTAATTTCAAACGAAAAAATTCAAAATTGAAAATGGCTGTAACTTTCTAAGTTAGATTCCTGCAAAAACTGGTTTGCATTTCTAAATCAGAATATGACATTGCACTATTGAGCAAATTTTTAAAAAAATCTAAAGAAGTGCGTGGAAACGATAAGACCCATAAACCTAAAGTAATATTTACTTAATTTCATAGGAAAAAATTCAAATTGAAATGGCTGTAACTTTTTACGTTTTCATTCTTACAAAAAATGAGTTGTTTTCTAAATTATCTTCAAACACTGCACTATTGGGCGGATTTTGTGAAAAATTCGAAAGAAGTGCGTGGAAAGGATAAGACCCCATAAACCTATACAAAATATTTAGTTAATTTCAAACAACAAAATTCAAAATTGAAATGGCTGTAACTTTCTAATTTATCATTCCTGCAAAAAATGAGTTGCATTTCTAAATCAGAGTATAATATTGCAATTTTGACCAAATTTGTGAAAAAAATCTAAATAAGTGCGTCGAAAGGATAAGACCCCATAAACCTAACGTAATATTTAGTTAATTTCATAGGAAAAAATTCAAAATTGAAATGGCTGTAACTTTTTAAGTTTTCATTCTTGCAAAACATGAGTTGCATTTTCGAAATCATCTTCAACAACGCACTATTGGGCGAATTTGTGAAAAATTCTAAAGAATTGCGTGGAAAGGAAAGACCCCATAAACGTAACGTATTACACTGGTATGGATCAATTTTGCTGTCAAGGGTTTTGTAAGTGATTCTTATAGAGGTTTTCCTGTTGATTTCGAATCTGCAATCCGTTTTTCTCAATAAGCTCAGGTTATCCGCTATGGCCTCATAAGTAAAATAGAGTTTTTCGTGATTTTGTCAAAGCTGAATTGGAACAGTAACATCTATCATCACTTGTTTCACTTGTAATATCTTTTTTACTTTTCAGGCATATAGATAAAATATTTCATAATGAATAGAGCGTGTAAAAATGATCCCAATAGATTCTGCTACATAGTGGGACGGTTACCATGCCAAATAACCAGTCCCAAATCACTAAATTTGTGAAGACAATGTATAGAGCATACTTTGGAATTAAGCTAGGGGACCAGGACAAAAATTCGCCCCTCATGTGTGCTGCAAGACGTGCATTGAAAATTTGAGAAGATGGAGCAAAGGCAGAGCGAAATCTTTGCCTTTTGGAATTCCCATGATTTGGAGAGAAGGAAAGGATCACGTGACAGATTGCTATTTCTGCATGACAAACCTCCAATGTGGGCTTATAAAATTTATTTTTCTTAAATATTTTGAAATCCTCGTATGAAGCTTGACATAATATTCACCATAATGTAATATTCACCATATATAGCATAATATTCACATAATAGTAATCATACATTTACATATACATATTGTTATATAGAAAATACATTTACACATACATATTATTATACAAGTTACATTTACATATACAATGATTGTATATTTTCTTTCTTTCCATTCATATTGTCCCCGAAGGACAATATGAATGAAAAAGAAAGAAAATATACAGACTCCATCGACCTATTTCATATCTTACAGAGCGCAGCCTTCCCTCACGAGCCGCCACTGTCTGAATGCTTCTTCTATTTCATATGCAAGTTTTATATCCATGTTTCTGTGTTTCTATTTTCAGGAGTTAACAAGAAGAAAAACACATTGTTGTATACCCTGACATTCTGGATTCCCGATGATTCTGATGATGAATCAATGACCAAGTGCAATGACCAGTCCCAGTCGTATATACCTCAAAATACCGCTTCAAATGAGCGAGGCCTCTCAAACAGGCCAAACTTAATGATCTACCAGGGATTTAGGACTTTCCAAATTAGCTGCCGAGATCTGGGCTCACGACTTCGAGAGGACAACTGCTGACTCCGGGAACAACATTCTCCTGGTATAGGAAACGAGAGGAAGAATTCGCAAGTTTTTTGCAGTGCACGAAAATACCTCTTCCTTAGTGTACTGCTGCAATGTTGAGGGGCTAATCGAATCCTTGGGCCTGCCATATAACGCATCAGAATGGAGGCTATTTATAGACTCGTCTAAACGAAGTTTGAAAGCAGTACTTCTCAACATTGGGAATAGGGTTGCATCAGTCCCTGTAGCACATTCCGTACAACTTACTGAGAGCTACGATAACATGAAAATTTTACTGGATGCTCTCGTATACGACCAAACATAACTGGAGGATTTGTGGAGATTGAAGGTAATACTAATATCATAAGTAAACTATTGCTATGACTATGTTGTTTTTCCAAAGGTTATTTGAGAGCGTATAAGAACACTTAACTTCCCCACAGAAGTGATACAGTCCAATGCATAGATTTTTTTATCTGATAGAACAATTCTCTAAATTCTTTAAAATTTTCATTTTTTTCAGATTGTGGCATTTGTATTGGGAATGCAAGGGGGATACACGAAATACCCATGTTTGATCTGCAAATGGGATAACCGAGCGGATGAGAAGCACACTATGCACAGCGTGAATGGGCATCCAGAGAGAATTTTGAACCGGGTCGCATAATGTCGTTTCAGTGCCCCTTGTACCACCAACAAAAATTTTGCTCCCACCACTTCATATTAAGCTGGGCTTGATGAAAAATTTCATCAAATCAATGAATAAGGAGGGTTCAGCATTCCGATATCTCGAGAGTAAATTTCCTCATATATCTGATGCTAAACTAAATGCTGGGGTTTTTGATGGTCCTCAAATGCGAACTTTGATCAAGGATACTCAGTTCGAAAACGCAATGACTCCAACTGAGAAGAATGCCTGGCAGGCATTCAAATCAGTTGTCACTGATTTTCTTGGCAAGCGTAGAAGTCCAGAATACGAGTCGTTGTCGAAAACTTGATGGAAGCTTTCAAAGCTAATGGGTCGCGCATGTCCATAAAAATGCACTTTTTGTGGTCCCACTTGGACTATTTCCTGAAAATTGAGGGGATTATAGTGAGGAACAGGGTGAACGATTTCACCAAGATATCAAAATAATGGAAGAGAGGTTACCAGGGAAACTGGGAAATCAATATGCTGGCGGACTATTGTGGTGTTTGAAGCGAGACGTGTACGGAGAAAAACAGACGGAAAGCCAAAAAAACTTCATTCATTCCTCAATAACTTTTTTCCATATTCATTGTATGAATAAAATATTATTCACACAATGTTTTCATTTTTCACGAGTGTTCTATAATATTACTCGTATCTACAGTGTTTAAGCTAAAAACGAGTCCGTTGTCGAAAACTTGATGGAAGCTTTCAAAGCTAATGGGTCGCGCATTGCATAAAAATGCACTTTTGTGGTCCCACTTGGACTATTTTCCTGAAAATGCGGGGATTATAGTGAGGAAACAGGGGTGAACGATTTCACCAAGATATCAAAATAATGGAAGAGAGGTACCAGGGAAACTGGAAATCAATATGCTGGCGGACTATTGTGGTGTTTTGAAGCGAGACGTGCCCGGAGAAAACAGACGGAAGCCAAAAAAACTTCATCCTTCCTCAATAAACTTTTTCCATATTCATTGTATGAATAAAGTATTTATTCACACAATGTTTCATTTTTCACGAGTGTTCTTATAAATTACTCGTATCTACAGTGTTTTAAGCTAAAAAAAATCAATATATTTGGGGGTAAAATTGGACTTATAATAAATGGCCAATAGAGAAAAAAAACCTCACCTGATTGAGGAAAACCAATGTCATTTTCGAATGAGCATGGTCGAATTATATAATATGAGTTGAAAAAACTATCACAGCAGACAAACAAATTTCATATGCATACCAGTGTTATTAGTTAATTTCAAACGAAAAAATTCAAAATTGAAATGGCTGTATCTTTTTACGTTTTCTGTCCTGCTGAAAATTAGTTCCATTTTCTAAATCAGAGTATGAAATTGCACTATTGAACAAATTTGTTAAAAAATCGAAAGAAGTGCATGGAAAGGATAAGACCCCATTACCTTAAGTAATATTTAATTAATTTCAAAAGGGAAAATTCAAATTGAAATGGTCATAACTTTTCAAGATTTCATTTCTACAAGAAATGAGTGTGCATTTTCTAAATCAGCTTAAAAACTGCACTATTGCGAATTTGGAAAAAAATGAAAGAAAGTAAGTGCGTGGAAAGGATAAGACCCCATAAACCTAACGTAATATTTAGTAATTTCAAACGAAAAAATTCAAAATTGAAATGGCTGTATCTTTTACGTTTCTTTCCTGCAAAAAATGAGTTCCATTTTCTAAATCAGAGTATCAAATACACTATGTACACATTCTGAAACAATCTAAAGAAGTGCGTGGAAAGGATAAGACCCATAAACCTAACGTAATATTTAGTTAATTCAGAGGAAAAAATTCAAAATGAAATGGCTGTATCTTTTATGTTTCCTTTCCTGCTAAAAATGAGTTGCATTTTGTAAATCAGAGTTAGAAACTACACTATTAACAAATTGTTAAACAATCGAAAGAAGTGCATGGAAAGGATAAGACCCATAACATAACGTAATATTTAGTTAATTTCAAATGAAAACATTCCAAAATTGAAATGGCTCTAACTTCTAAGTTATGATTCCTGCAAAACATGAGTTGCATTTTCTAAATCAGAGTATGACACTGCACTTTGAGCAAATTTGTGAAAAAATCTAAAGAAGTGCGTGGAAAGGATAAGACCCATAAACGTAATGTAATATTTAGTTAATTTCAAACGAAAAATTCAAAATTGAAAATGGGCTTGTAACTTTCTAAGTTAGTATTCCTGCAAAAACTGGTTTGCATTTCTAAATCAGAATATGACATTGCACTATTGAGCAAATTTTAAAAAAATCTAAAGAAGTGCGTGGAAACGATAGACCCATAAACCTAAGTAATATTTACTTAATTTCATAGGAAAAAATTCAAAATTGAAATGGCTGTAACTTTTTACGTTTTCATTCTTACAAAAAATGAGTTGTATTTCTAAATTATCTTCAAACACTGCACATTGGGCGGATTGTGAAAAATTCGAAAGAAGTGCGTGGAAAGGATAAGACCCCATAAACCTATACAAAATATTTAGTTAATTTCAAACAACAAAATTCAAAATTGAAATGCTGTAACTTTCTAATTTATCATTCTGCAAAAAATGAGTTGCATTTTCTAAATCAGAGTATAATATTGCAATTTGACCAATTTGTGAAAAAATCTAAATAAGTGCGTCGAAAGGATAAGACCCCATAAACCTAACGTAATATTTAGTTAATTTCATAGGAAAAAATTCAAAATTGAAATGGCTGTAACTTTTTAAGTTTTCATTCTGCAAAACATGAGTTGCATTTTCGAAATCATCTTCAAACAACTGCACTATGGGCGAATTTGTGAAAAATTCTAAAGAATTGCGTGGAAAGGAAAAGACCCCATAAACGTAACGTATTACACTGGTAGGATCAATTTTGCTGTCAAGGGTTTTGTAAGTGATTCTTATAGAGGTTTCCTGTTGATTTCGAATCTGCAATCCGTTTTTCTCAATAAGCTCAGGTTATCCGGCTATGGCCTCATAAGTAAAATAGAGTTTTTCGTGATTTTGTCAAAGCTGAATTGGAACAGTAACATCTATCATTCACTTGTTCACTTGTATAATATCTTTTTTTACTTTTCAGGCATATAGATAAAATATTCAATGAATAGAGGTGTAAAAATGATCCCAATAGATTCTGCTACATATGTGGGACGGTTACCATGCCAAATAACCAGCCCAAATCACTAAATTTGTGAAGACAATGTATAGAGCATACTTTGGAATTAAGCTAGGGGACCAGGACAAAAATTTCGCCCCTCATGTGTGCTGCAAGACGTGCATTGAAAATTTGAGAAGATGGAGCAAAGGCAGAGCGAAATCTTTGCTTTTGGAATTCCCATGATTTGGAGAGAAGGAAAGGATCACGTGACAGATTGCTATTTCTGCATGACAAACCTCCAATGTGGGCTTATAAATTTATTTTTCTTAAATATTTGAAATCCTCGTATGAAGCTTGACATAATATTCACCATAATGTAATATTCACCATATATAGCATAATATTCACCATAATAGTAATCATACATTTACATATACATATTGTTATAGAAAATACATTTACACATACATATATTATACAAGTTACATTTACATATACAATGATTGTATATTTTCTTTCTTTCCATTCATATTGTCCCGAAGGGACAATATGATGAAAAGAAAGGAAAATATACAGACTCCATCGACCTATTCATATCTTACAGACCGCAGCCTTCCCTCACGAGCCGCCACTGTCTGAATGCTTCTTCTATTTCATATGCAAGTTTTATATCCATGTTTCTGTGTTCTATTTTCAGGAGTTAAACAAGAAGAATCAAACACTTGTTGTATACCCTGACATTCCTGGACTTCGATGATTCTGATGATGAATCAATGACCAATGCCAATGACCAGTCCCAGTCGTATATACCTCAAAATACCGCTTCAAATGAGCCGAGGCCTCTCAAACCAGGCCAAACTTAATGATCTTACCAGGGATTTAGGACTTTCCAAATTAGCTGCCGAGATCTTGGGCTCACGACTTCGAGAGGACAACTTGCTGACTCCGGGAACAACATCCTGGTATAGGAAACGAGAGGAAGAATTCCGCAAGTTTTTTGCAGTGCACGAAAATACCTCTTCCTTAGTGTACTGCTGCAATGTTGAGGGGCTAATCGAATCCTTGGGCCTGCCATATAACGCATCAGAATGGAGGCTATTTATAGACTCGTCTAAACGAAGTTTGAAAGCAGTACTTCTCAACATTGGGAATAGGGTTGCATCAGTCCCTGTAGCACATTCCGTACAACTTACTGAGAGCTACGATAACATGAAAATTTTACTGGATGCTCTCGTATACGACCAACATAACTGGAGGATTTGTGGAGATTTGAAGGTAATACTAATATCATAAGTAAACTATTGCTATTGACTATTTGTTTTTCCAAAGGTTATTTGAGAGCGTATAAGAACACTTAACTTCCCCACAGAAGTGATACAGTCCAATGCATAGATTTTTTTATCTGATAGAACAAATTCTCTAAATTCTTTAAATATTTTCATTTTTTTTCAGATTGTGGCATTTGTATTGGGAATGCAAGGGGGATACACGAAATACCCATGTTTGATCTGCAAATGGGATAACCGAGCGGATGAGAAGCACTATGCACAGCGTGAATGGGCATCCAGAGAGAATTTTGAACCTGGGTCGCATAATGTCGTTTCAGTGCCCCTTGTACCACCAACAAAAATTGCTCCCACCACTTCATATTAAGCTGGGCTTGATGAAAAATTTCATCAAATCAATGAATAAGGAGGTTCAGCATTCCGATATCTCGAGAGTAAATTTCCTCATATATCTGATGCTAAACTAAATGCTGGGGTTTTTGATGGTCCTCAAATGCGAACTTTGATCAAGGATACTCAGTTCGAAAACGCAATGACTCCAACTGAGAAGAATGCCTGGCAGGCATTCAAATCAGTTGTCACTGATTTTCTTGGCAAGCGTAGAAGTCCAGAATACGAGTCCGTTGTCGAAAACTTGATGGAAGCTTTCAAAGCTAATGGGTCGCGCATGTCCATAAAAATGCACTTTTTGTGGTCCCACTTGGACTATTTCCTGAAAATTGAGGGGATTATAGTGAGGAACAGGGTGAACGATTTCACCAAGATATCAAAATAATGGAAGAGAGGTACCAGGGAAACTGGGAAATCAATATGCTGGCGGACTATTGCTGGTGTTTGAAGCGAGACGTGTACGGAGAAAAACAGACGGAAAGCCAAAAAAACTTCATTCCTTCCTCAATAAACTTTTTTCCATATTCATTGTATGAATAAAATATTATTCACACAATGTTTTCATTTTTCACGAGTGTTCTTATAATATTACTCGTATCTACAGTGTTTAAGCTAAAACGAGTCCGTTGTCGAAAACTTGATGGAAGCTTTCAAAGCTAATGGGTCGCGCATGTCCATAAAAATGCACTTTTTGTGGTCCCACTTGGACTATTTTCCTGAAAATTGCGGGGATTATAGTGAGGAACAGGGTGAACGATTTCACCAAGATATCAAAATAATGGAAGAGAGGTACCAGGGAAACTGGGAAATCAATATGCTGGCGGACTATTGCTGGTGTTTGAAGCGAGACGTGCCCGGAGAAAAACAGACGGAAAGCCAAAAAAACTTCATTCCTTCCTCAATAAACTTTTTTCCATATTCATTGTATGAATAAAAGTATTTATTCACACAATGTTTTCATTTTTCACGAGTGTTCTTATAATATTACTCGTATCTACAGTGTTTAAGCTAAAAAAATCAATATATTTGGGGGTAAAATTGGACTTATAATAAATGGCCAATAGAGAAAAAACCTCACCTGATTGAGGAAAACCAATGTCATTTTCGAATTGAGCATGGTCGAATTATATAATATGAGTTGAAAAAACTATCACAGCAGACAAACAAATTTCATATGCATACCAGTGTTATTTAGTTAATTTCAAACGAAAAAATTCAAAATTGAAATGGCTGTATCTTTTTACGTTTTCTGTCCTGCTGAAAATTAGTTCCATTTTCTAAATCAGAGTATGAAATTGCACTATTGAACAAATTTGTTAAAAAATCGAAAGAAGTGCATGGAAAGGATAAGACCCATATACCTTAAGTAATATTTAATTAATTTCAAAAGGGAAAATTCAAAATTGAAATGGTCATAACTTTTCAAGATTTCATTTCTACAAGAAATGAGTTGCATTTTCTAAATCAGCTTAAAAACTGCACTATTTTGCGAATTTGGAAAAAAATTGAAAGAAGTGCGTGGAAAGGATAAGACCCCATAAACCTAACGTAATATTTAGTTAATTTCAAACGAAAAAATTCAAAATTGAAATGGCTGTATCTTTTTACGTTTTCTTTCCTGCAAAAAATGAGTTCCATTTTCTAAATCAGAGTATCAAATTACACTATTGTACACATTTCTGAAACAATCTAAAGAAGTGCGTGGAAAGGATAAGACCCCATAAACCTAACGTAATATTTAGTTAATTTCAGAGGAAAAAATTCAAAATTGAAATGGCTGTATCTTTTTATGTTTCCTTTCCTGCTAAAAATGAGTTGCATTTTGTAAATCAGAGTTAGAAACTACACTATTTAACAAATTTGTTAAACAATCGAAAGAAGTGCATGGAAAGGATAAGACCCCATAAACATAACGTAATATTTAGTTAATTTCAAATGAAAACATTCAAAATTGAAATGGCTCTAACTTTCTAAGTTATGATTCCTGCAAAACATGAGTTGCATTTTCTAAATCAGAGTATGACACTGCACTTTTCAGCTAATTTGTGAAAAAATCTAAAGAAGTGCGTGGAAAGGATAAGACCCCATAAACGTAATGTAATATTTAGTTAATTTCAAACGAAAAAATTCAAAATTGAAAATGGCTGTAACTTTCTAAGTTATCATTCCTGCAAAAATGGTTTGCATTTCTAAATCAGAATATGACATTGCACTATTGAGCAAATTTTTAAAAAAATCTAAAGAAGTGCGTGGAAACGATAAGACCCCATAAACCTAACGTAATATTTACTTAATTTCATAGGAAAAAATTCAAAATTGAAATGGCTGTAACTTTTTACGTTTTCATTCTTACAAAAAATGAGTTCTATTTTCTAAATTAGCTTCAAACACTGCACTATTGGGCGGATTTGTGAAAAATTCGAAAGAAGTGCGTGGAAAGGATAAGACCCCATAAACCTATACAAAATATTTAGTTAATTTCAAACAACAAAATTCAAATTGAAATGGCTGTAACTTTCTAATTTATCATTCCTGAAAAAATGAGTTGCATTTTCTAAATCAGAGTATAATATTGCAATTTTGACCAATTTGGAAAAAATCTAAATAGTGCGTCGAAAGGATAAGACCCCATAAACCTAACGTAATATTTAGTTAATTTCATAGGAAAAAATTCAAAATTGAAATGGCTGTAACTTTTTAAGTTTTCATTCTTGCAAAACATGAGTTGCATTTTCGAAATCAGCTTCAAAAACTGCACTATTGGGCGAATTTGTGAAAAATTCTAAAGAATTGCGTGGAAAGGAAAAGACCCCATAAACGTAACGTATTACACTGGTATGCATCAATTTTGCTGTCAAGGGTTTTGTAAGTGATTCTTATAGAGGTTTTCCTGTTGATTTCGAATCTGCAATCCGTTTTCTCAATAAGCTCAGGTTATCCGGCTATGGCCTCATAAGTAAAATAGAGTTTTTCGTGATTTTGTCAAAGCTGAATTGGAACAGTAACATCTATCATCACTTGTTTCACTTGTATAATATCTTTTTTTACTTTTCAGGCATATAGATAAAATATTTCATAATGAATAGAGCGTGTAAAAATGATCCCAATAGATTCTGCTACATATGTGGGACGGTTACCATGCCAAATAACCAGTCCCAAATCACTAAATTTGTGAAGACAATGTATAGAGCATACTTTGGAATTAAGCTAGGGGACCAGGACAAAAATTTCGCCCCTCATATGTGCTGCGCGACGTGCATTGAAAATTTGAGAAGATGGAGCAAAGGCAGAGCGAAATCTTTGCCTTTTGGAATTCCCATGATTTGGAGAGAAGGAAAGGATCACGTGACAGATTGCTATTTCTGCATGACAAACCTCCAATGTGGGCTTATAAATTTATTTTTCTTAAATATTTTGAAATCCTCGTATGAAACTTGACATAATATTCACCATAATGTAATATTCACCATATATAGCATAATATTCACCATAATAGTAATCATACATTTACATATACATATTGTTATAGAAAATACATTTACACATACATATTGTTATACAAGTTACATTTACATATACAATGATTGTATATTTTCTTTCTTTTCCATTCATATTGTCCCCGAAGGGACAATATGAATGAAAAGAAAGAAAATATACAGACTCCATCGACCTATTTCATATCTTACAGACCGCAGCCTTCCCTCACGAGCCGCCACTGTCTGAATGCTTCTTCTATTTCATATGCAAGTTTTATATCCATGTTTCTGTGTTTCTATTTTCAGGAGTTAACAAGAAGAATAAACACATTGTTGTATACCCTGACATTCCTTCTGCTATGGACCTGTACCCATGGTCCTGGAATTCCAATACCCGACCCACTCAAACCCTGGACTTCGATGATTCTGATGATGAATCAATGACCAATGCCAATGACCAGTCCCAGTCGTATATACCTCAAAATACCGCTTCAAATGAGCCGAGGCCTCTCAACCAGGCCAAACTTAATGATCTTACCAGGGATTTAGGACTTTCAAATTAGCTGCCGAGATCTTGGGCTCACGACTTCGAGAGGACAACTTGCTGACTCCGGGAACAACATTCTCCTGGTATAGGAAACGAGAGGAAGAATTCCGCAAGTTTTTTGCAGTGCACGAAAATACCTCTTCCTTATGTACTGCTGCAATGTTGAGGGGCTAATCGAATCCTTGGGCCTGCCATATAACGCATCAGAATGGAGGCTATTTATAGACTCGTCTAAACGAAGTTTGAAAGCAGTACTTCTCAACATTGGGAATAGGGTTGCATCAGTCCCTGTAGCACATTCCGTACAACTTACTGAGAGCTACGATAACATGAAAATTTTACTGGATGCTCTCGTATACGACCAACATAACTGGAGGATTTGTGGAGATTTGAAGGTAATACTAATATCATAAGTAAACTATTGCTATTGACTATGTTGTTTTTCCAAAGGTTATTTGAGAGCGTATAAGAACACTTAACTTCCCCACAGAAGTGATACAGTCCAATGCATAGATTTTTTTATCTGATAGAACAAATTCTCTAAATTCTTTAAATATTTTCATTTTTTTTCAGATTGTGGGATTTGTATTGGGAATGCAAGGGGGATACACGAAATCCCATGTTTGATCTGCAAATGGGATACCGAGCGGATGAGAAGCACTATGCACAGCGTGAATGGGCATCCAGAGAGAATTTTGAACCTGGGTCGCATAATGTCGTTTCAGTGCCCCTTGTACCACCAACAAAAATTTTGCTCCCACCACTTCATATTAAGCTGGGCTTGATGAAAAATTTCATCAAATCAATGAATAAGGAGGGTTCAGCATTCCGATATCTCGAGAGTAAATTTCCTCATATATCTGATGCTAAACTAAATGCTGGGGTTTTTGATGGTCCTCAAATGCGAACTTTGATCAAGGATACTCAGTTCGAAAAACGCAATGACTCCAACTGAGAAGAATGCCTGGCAGGCATTCAAATCAGTTGTCACTGATTTTCTTGGCAAGCGTAGAAGTCCAGAATACGAGTCCGTTGTTGAAAACTTGATGGAAGCTTTCAAAGCTAATGGGTCGCGCATGTCCATAAAAATGCACTTTTTGTGGTCCCACTTGGACTATTTTCCTGAAAATTGCGGGATTATAGTGAGGAACAGGGTGAACGATTTCACCAAGATATCAAAATAATGGAAGAGAGGTACCAGGGAAACTGGGAAATCAATATGCTGGCGGACTATTGCTGGTGTTTGAAGCGAGACGTGCCCGGAGAAAAACAGACGGAAAGCCAAAAAAACTTCATTCCTTCCTCAATAAACTTTTTTCCATATTCATTGTATGAATAAAAGTATTTATTCACACAATGTTTTCATTTTTCACGAGTGTTCTTATAATATTACTCGTATCTACAGTGTTTAAGCTAAAAAAAATCAATATATTTGGGGGTAAAATTGGACTTATAATAAATGGCCAATAGAGAAAAAACCTCACCTGATTGAGGAAAACCAATGTCATTTTCGAATTGAGCATGGTCGAATTATATAATATGAGTTGAAAAAACTATCACAGCAGACAAACAAATTTCATATGCATACCAGTGTTATTTAGTTAATTTCAAACGAAAAAATTCAAAATTGAAATGGCTGTATCTTTTTACGTTTTCTGTCCTGCTGAAAATTAGTTCCATTTTCTAAATCAGAGTATGAAATTGCACTATTGAACAAATTTGTTAAAAAATCGAAAGAAGTGCATGGAAAGGATAAGACCCCATATACCTTAAGTAATATTTAATTAATTTCAAAAGGGAAAATTCAAAATTGAAATGGTCATAACTTTTCAAGATTTCTTTCTACAAGAAATGAGTTGCATTTTCTAAATCAGCTTAAAAACTGCACTATTTTGCGAATTTGGAAAAAAATTGAAAGAAGTGCGTGGAAAGGATAAGACCCCATAAACCTAACGTAATATTTAGTTAATTTCAAACGAAAAAATTCAAAATTGAAATGGCTGTATCTTTTTACGTTTTCTTTCCTGCAAAAATGAGTTCCATTTTCTAAATCAGAGTATCAAATTACACTATTGTACACATTTCTGAAACAATCTAAAGAAGTGCGTGGAAAGGATAAGACCCCATAAACCTAACGTAATATTTAGTTAATTTCAAAGGAAAAAATTCAAAATTGAAATGGCTGTATCTTTTTATGTTTCCTTTCCTGCTAAAAATGAGTTGCATTTTGTAAATCAGAGTTAGAAACTACACTATTTAACAAATTTGTTAAACAATCGAAAGAAGTGCATGGAAAGGATAAGACCCCATAAACATAACGTAATATTTAGTTAATTTCAAATGAAAACATTCAAAATTGAAATGGCTCTAACTTTCTAAGTTATGATTCCTGCAAAACATGAGTTGCATTTTCTAAATCAGAGTATGACACTGCACTTTTAGCAAATTTGTGAAAAAATCTAAAGAAGTGCGTGGAAAGGATAAGACCCCATAAACGTAATGTAATATTTAGTTAATTTCAAACGAAAAATTCAAAATTGAAAATGGCTGTAACTTTCTAAGTTATCATTCCTGCAAAAACTGGTTTGCATTTCTAAATCAGAATATGACATTGCACTATTGAGCAATTTTTAAAAAAATCTAAAGAAGTGCGTGGAAACGATAAGACCCCATAAACCTAACGTAATATTTACTTAATTTCATAGGAAAAAATTCAAAATTGAAATGGCTGTAACTTTTTACGTTTTCATTCTTACAAAAAATGAGTTCTATTTTCTAAATTAGCTTCAAACACTGCACTATTGGGCGGATTTGTGAAAAATTCGAAAGAAGTGCGTGGAAAGGATAAGACCCCATAAACCTATACAAAATATTTAGTTAATTTCAAACAACAAAATTCAAAATTGAAATGGCTGTAACTTTCTAATTTATCATTCCTGGAAAAAATGAGTTGCATTTTCTAAATCAGAGTATAATATTGCAATTTTGACCAAATTTGTGAAAAAATCTAAATAAGTGCGTCGAAAGGATAAGACCCCATAAACCTAACGTAATATTTAGTTAATTTCAAGGAAAAAATTCAAAATTGAAATGGCTGTAACTTTTTAAGTTTTCATTCTTGCAAAACATGAGTTGCATTTCGAAATCAGCTTCAAAAACTGCACTATTGGGCGAATTTGTGAAAAATTCTAAAGAATTGCGGAAAGGAAAAGACCCCATAAACGTAACGTATTACACTGGTATGCATCAATTTTGCTGTCAAGGGTTTTGTAAGTGATTCTTATAGAGGTTTTCCTGTTGATTTCGAATCTGCAATCCGTTTTTCTCAATAAGCTCAGGTTATCCGGCTATGGCCTCATAAGTAAATAGAGTTTTTCGTGATTTTGTCAAAGCTGAATTGGAACAGTAACATCTATCATCACTTGTTTCACTTGTATAATATTTTTTACTTTTTCAGGCATATAGATAAAATATTTCATAATGAATAGAGCGTGTAAAAATGATCCCAATAGATTCTGCTACATATGTGGGACGGTTACCATGCCAAATAACCAGTCCCAAATCACTAAATTTGTGAAGACAATGTATAGAGCATACTTTGGAATTAAGCTAGGGGACCAGGACAAAATTTCGCCCCTCATATGTGCTGCGCGACGTGCATTGAAAATTTGAGAAGATGGAGCAAAGGCAGAGCGAAATCTTTGCCTTTTGGAATTCCCATGATTTGGAGAGAAGGAAAGGATCACGTGACAGATTGCTATTTCTGCATGACAAACCTCCAATGTGGGCTTATAAATTTATTTTTCTTAAATATTTTGAAATCCTCGTATGAAACTTGACATAATATTCACCATAATGTAATATTCACCATATATAGCATAATATTCACCATAATAGTAATCATACATTTACATATACATATTGTTATAGAAAATACATTTACACATACATATTGTTATACAAGTTACTTTACATATACAATGATTGTATATTTTCTTTCTTTTCCATTCATATTGTCCCCGAAGGGACAATATGAATGAAAAGAAAGAAAATATACAGACTCCATCGACCTATTTCATATCTTACAGACCGCAGCCTTCCCTCACGAGCCGCCACTGTCTGAATGCTTCTTCTATTTCATATGCAAGTTTTATATCCATGTTTCTGTGTTTCTATTTTCAGGAGTTAACAAGAAGAATAAACACATTGTTGTATACCCTGACATTCCTTCTGCTATGAGACCTGTACCCCATGGTCCTGGAATTCCAATACCCGACCCACCTCAAACCCTGGACTTCGATGATTCTGATGATGAATCAATGACCAATGCCAATGACCAGTCCCAGTCGTATATACCTCAAAATACCGCTTCAAATGAGCCGAGGCCTCTCAACCAGGCCAAACTTAATGATCTTACCAGGGATTTAGGACTTTCCAAATTAGCTGCCGAGATCTTGGGCTCACGACTTCGAGAGGACAACTTGCTGACTCCGGGAACAACATTCTCCTGGTATAGGAAACGAGAGGAAGAATTCCGCAAGTTTTTTGCAGTGCACGAAAATACCTCTTCCTTAGTGTACTGCTGCAATGTTGAGGGGCTAATCGAATCCTTGGGCCTGCCATATAACGCATCAGAATGGAGGCTATTTATAGACTCGTCTAAACGAAGTTTGAAAGCAGTACTTCTCAACATTGGGAATAGGGTTGCATCAGTCCCTGTAGCACATTCCGTACAACTTACTGAGAGCTACGATAACATGAAAATTTTACTGGATGCTCTCGTATACGACCAACATAACTGGAGGATTTGTGGAGATTTGAAGGTAATACTAATATCATAAGTAAACTATTGCTATTGACTATGTTGTTTTTCCAAAGGTTATTTGAGAGCGTATAAGAACACTTAACTTCCCCACAGAAGTGATACAGTCCAATGCATAGATTTTTTTATCTGATAGAACAAATTCTCTAAATTCTTTAAATATTTTCATTTTTTTTCAGATTGTGGCATTTGTATTGGGAATGCAAGGGGGATACACGAAATACCCATGTTTGATCTGCAAATGGGATAACCGAGCGGATGAGAAGCACTATGCACAGCGTGAATGGGCATCCAGAGAGAATTTTGAACCTGGGTCGCATAATGTCGTTTCAGTGCCCCTTGTACCACCAACAAAAATTTTGCTCCCACCACTTCATATTAAGCTGGGCTTGATGAAAAATTTCATCAAATCAATGAATAAGGAGGGTTCAGCATTCCGATATCTCGAGAGTAAATTTCCTCATATATCTGATGCTAAACTAAATGCTGGGGTTTTTGATGGTCCTCAAATGCGAACTTTGATCAAGGATACTCAGTTCGAAAACGCAATGACTCCAACTGAGAAGAATGCCTGGCAGGCATTCAAATCAGTTGTCACTGATTTTCTTGGCAAGCGTAGAAGTCCAGAATACGAGTCCGTTGTCGAAAACTTGATGGAAGCTTTCAAAGCTAATGGGTCGCGCATGTCCATAAAAATGCACTTTTTGTGGTCCCACTTGGACTATTTTCCTGAAAATTGAGGGGATTATAGTGAGGAACAGGGTGAACGATTTCACCAAGATATCAAAATAATGGAAGAGAGGTACCAGGGAAACTGGGAAATCAATATGCTGGCGGACTATTGCTGGTGTTTGAAGCGAGACGTGTACGGAGAAAAACAGACGGAAAGCCAAAAAAACTTCATTCCTTCCTCAATAAACTTTTTTCCATATTCATTGTATGAATAAAAGTATTTATTCACACAATGTTTTCATTTTTCACGAGTGTTCTTATAATATTACTCGTATCTACAGTGTTTAAGCTAAAAACGAGTCCGTTGTCGAAAACTTGATGGAAGCTTTCAAAGCTAATGGGTCGCGCATGTCCATAAAAATGCACTTTTTGTGGTCCCACTTGGACTATTTTCCTGAAAATTGCGGGGATTATAGTGAGGAACAGGGTGAACGATTTCACCAAGATATCAAAATAATGGAAGAGAGGTACCAGGGAAACTGGGAAATCAATATGCTGGCGGACTATTGCTGGTGTTTGAAGCGAGACGTGCCCGGAGAAAAACAGACGGAAAGCCAAAAAAACTTCATTCCTTCCTCAATAAACTTTTTTCCATATTCATTGTATGAATAAAAGTATTTATTCACACAATGTTTTCATTTTTCACGAGTGTTCTTATAATATTACTCGTATCTACAGTGTTTAAGCTAAAAAAAATCAATATATTTGGGGTAAAATTGGACTTATAATAAATGGCCAATAGAGAAAAAACCTCACCTGATTGAGGAAAACCAATGTCATTTTCGAATTGAGCATGGTCGAATTATATAATATGAGTTGAAAAAACTATCACAGCAGACAAACAAATTTCATATCCATACCAGTGTTATTTAGTTAATTTCAAACGAAAAAATTCAAAATTGAAATGGCTGTATCTTTTTACGTTTTCTGTCCTGCTGAAAATTAGTTCCATTTTCTAAATCAGATTATGAAATTGCACTATTGAACAAATTTGTTAAAAAATCGAAAGAAGTGCATGGAAAGGATAAGACCCCATATACCTTAAGTAATATTTAATTAATTTCAAAAGGGAAAATTCAAATTGAAATGGTCATAACTTTTCAAGATTTCATTTCTACAAGAAATGAGTTGCATTTTCTAAATCAGCTTAAAAACTGCACTATTTTGCGAATTTGGAAAAAAATTGAAAGAAGTGCGTGGAAAGGATAAGACCCCATAAACCTAACGTAATATTTAGTTAATTTCAAACGAAAAAATTCAAAATTGAAATGGCTGTATCTTTTTACGTTTTCTTTCCTGCAAAAAATGAGTTCCATTTTCTAAATCAGAGTATCAAATTACACTATTGTACACATTTCTGAAACAATCTAAAGAAGTGCGTGGAAAGGATAAGACCCCATAAACCTAACGTAATATTTAGTTAATTTCAAGGAAAAAATTCAAAATTGAAATGGCTGTATTTTTATGTTTCCTTTCCTGCTAAAAATGAGTTGCATTTTGTAAATCAGAGTTAGAAACTACACTATTTAACAAATTTGTTAAACAATCGAAAGAAGTGCATGGAAAGGATAAGACCCCATAAACATAACGTAATATTTAGTTAATTTCAAATGAAAACATTCAAAATTGAAATGGCTCTAACTTTCTAAGTTATGATTCCTGCAAAACATGAGTTGCATTTTCTAAATCAGAGTATGACACTGCACTTTTGAGCAAATTTGTGAAAAAATCTAAAGAAGTGCGTGGAAAGGATAAGACCCCATAAACGTAATGTAATATTTAGTTAATTTCAAACGAAAAAATTCAAAATTGAAAATGGCTGTAACTTTCTAAGTTAGTATTCCTGCAAAAACTGGTTTGCATTTCTAAATCAGAATATGACATTGCACTATTGAGCAAATTTTTAAAAAAATCTAAAGAAGTGCGTGGAAACGATAAGACCCCATAAACCTAAAGTAATATTTACTTAATTTCATAGGAAAAAATTCAAAATTGAAATGGCTGTAACTTTTTACGTTTTCATTCTTACAAAAAATGAGTTGTATTTTCTAAATTATCTTCAAACACTGCACTATTGGGCGGATTTGTGAAAAATTCGAAAGAAGTGCGTGGAAAGGATAAGACCCCATAAACCTATACAAAATATTTAGTTAATTTCAAACAACAAAATTCAAAATTGAAATGGCTGTAACTTTCTAATTTATCATTCCTGCAAAAAATGAGTTGCATTTTCTAAATCAGAGTATAATATTGCAATTTTGACCAAATTTGTGAAAAAATCTAAATAAGTGCGTCGAAAGGATAAGACCCCATAAACCTAACGTAATATTTAGTTAATTTCATAGGAAAAAATTCAAAATTGAAATGGCTGTAACTTTTTAAGTTTTCATTCTTGCAAAACATGAGTTGCATTTTCGAAATCATCTTCAACAACTGCACTATTGGGCGAATTTGTGAAAAATTCTAAAGAATTGCGTGGAAAGGAAAAGACCCCATAAACGTAACGTATTACACTGGTATGGATCAATTTTGCTGTCAAGGGTTTTGTAAGTGATTCTTATAGAGGTTTTCCTGTTGATTTCGAATCTGCAATCCGTTTTTCTCAATAAGCTCAGGTTATCCGGCTATGGCCTCATAAGTAAAATAGAGTTTTTCGTGATTTTGTCAAAGCTGAATTGGAACAGTAACATCTATCATCACTTGTTTCACTTGTATAATATCTTTTTTTACTTTTCAGGCATATAGATAAAATATTTCATAATGAATAGAGCGTGTAAAAATGATCCCAATAGATTCTGCTACATATGTGGGACGGTTACCATGCCAAATAACCAGTCCCAAATCACTAAATTTGTGAAGACAATGTATAGAGCATACTTTGGAATTAAGCTAGGGGACCAGGACAAAAATTTCGCCCCTCATGTGTGCTGCAAGACGTGCATTGAAAATTTGAGAAGATGGAGCAAAGGCAGAGCGAAATCTTTGCCTTTTGGAATTCCCATGATTTGGAGAGAAGGAAAGGATCACGTGACAGATTGCTATTTCTGCATGACAAACCTCCAATGTGGGCTTATAAATTTATTTTTCTTAAATATTTTGAAATCCTCGTATGAAGCTTGACATAATATTCACCATAATGTAATATTCACCATATATAGCATAATATTCACCATAATAGTAATCATACATTTACATATACATATTGTTATAGAAAATACATTTACACATACATATTATTATACAAGTTACATTTACATATACAATGATTGTATATTTTCTTTCTTTTCCATTCATATTGTCCCCGAAGGGACAATATGAATGAAAAGAAAGAAAATATACAGACTCCATCGACCTATTTCATATCTTACAGACCGCAGCCTTCCCTCACGAGCCGCCACTGTCTGAATGCTTCTTCTATTCATATGCAAGTTTATATCCATGTTTCTGTGTTTCTATTTTCAGGAGTTAACAAGAAGAATAAACACATTGTTGTATACCCTGACATTCCTGGACTTCGATGATGATCTGATGATGAATCAATGACCAATGCCAATGACCAGTCCCAGTCGTATATACCTCAAAATACCGCTTCAAATGAGCCGAGGCCTCTCAACCAGGCCAAACTTAATGATCTTACAGGGATTTAGGACTTTCCAAATTAGCTGCCGAGATCTTGGGCTCACGACTTCGAGAGGACAACTTGCTGACTCCGGGAACAACATTCTCCTGGTATAGGAAACGAGAGAAGAATTCCGCAAGTTTTTTGCAGTGCACGAAATACCTCTTCCTTAGTGTACTGCTGCAATGTGAGGGGCTAATCGAATCCTTGGGCCTGCCATATAACGCATCAGAATGGAGGCTATTTATAGACTCGTCTAAACGAAGTTTGAAAGCAGTACTTCTAACATTGGGAATAGGGTTGCATCAGTCCCTGTAGCACATTCCGTACAACTTACTGAGAGCTACGATAACATGAAAATTTTACTGGATGCTCTCGTATACGACCAACATAACTGGAGGATTTGTGGAGTTTGAAGGTAATACTAATATCATAAGTAAACTATTGCTATTGACTATGTTGTTTTTCCAAAGGTTATTTGAGAGCGTATAAGAACACTTAACTTCCCACAGAAGTGATACAGTCCAATGCATAGATTTTTTATCTGATAGAACAAATTCTCTAAAATTCTTAAATATTTTCATTTTTTTTCAGATTGTGGCATTTGTATTGGGAATGCAAGGGGATACACGAAATACCCATGTTTGATCTGCAAATGGGATAACCGAGCGGATGAGAAGCACTATGCACAGCGTGAATGGGCATCCAGAGAGAATTTTGAACCTGGGTCGCATAATGTCGTTTCAGTGCCCCTTGTACCACAACAAAAATTTTGCTCCCACCACTTCATATTAAGCTGGGCTTGATGAAAAATTTCATCAAATCAATGAATAAGGAGGGTTCAGCATTCCGATATCTCGAGAGTAAATTTCCTCATATATCTGATGCTAAACTAATGCTGGGGTTTTTGATGGTCCTCAAATGCGAACTTTGATCAAGGATACTCAGTTCGAAAAACGCAATGACTCCAACTGAGAAGAATGCCTGGCAGGCATTCAAATCAGTTGTCACTGATTTTCTTGGCAAGCGTAGAAGTCCAGAATACGAGTCCGTTGTCGAAAACTTGATGGAAGCTTTCAAAGCTAATGGGTCGCGCATGTCCATAAAAATGCACTTTTTGTGGTCCCACTTGGACTATTTTCCTGAAAATTGAGGGGATTATAGTGAGGAACAGGGTGAACGATTTCACCAAGATATCAAAATAATGGAAGAGAGGTACCAGGGAAACTGGGAAATCAATATGCTGGCGGACTATTGCTGGTGTTTGAAGCGAGACGTGTACGGAGAAAAACAGACGGAAAGCCAAAAAAACTTCATTCCTTCCTCAATAAACTTTTTTCCATATTCATTGTATGAATAAAAATATTTATTCACACAATGTTTTCATTTTTCACGAGTGTTCTTATAATATTACTCGTATCTACAGTGTTTAAGCTAAAAACGAGTCCGTTGTCGAAAACTTGATGGAAGCTTTCAAAGCTAATGGGTCGCGCATGTCCATAAAAATGCACTTTTGTGGTCCCACTTGGACTATTTTCCTGAAAATTGCGGGGATTATAGTGAGGAACAGGGTGAACGATTTCACCAAGATATCAAAATAATGGAAGAGAGGTACCAGGGAAACTGGGAAATCAATATGCTGGCGGACTATTGCTGGTGTTTGAAGCGAGACGTGCCCGGAGAAAAACAGACGGAAAGCCAAAAAAACTTCATTCCTTCCTCAATAAACTTTTTCCATATTCATTGTATGAATAAAGTATTTATTCACACAATGTTTTCATTTTTCACGAGTGTTCTTATAATATTACTCGTATCTACAGTGTTTAAGCTAAAAAAATCAATATATTTGGGGGTAAAATTGGACTTATAATAAATGGCCAATAGAGAAAAAACCTCACCTGATTGAGGAAAACCAATGTCATTTTCGAATGAGCATGGTCGAATTATATAATATGAGTTGAAAAAACTATCACAGCAGACAAACAAATTTCATATGCATACCAGTGTTATTTAGTTAATTTCAAACGAAAAAATTCAAAATTGAAATGGCTGTATCTTTTTACGTTTTCTGTCCTGCTGAAAATTAGTTCCATTTTCTAAATCAGAGTATGAAATTGCACTATTGAACAAATTTGTTAAAAAATCGAAAGAAGTGCATGGAAAGGATAAGACCCCATATACCTTAAGTAATATTTAATTAATTTCAAAAGGGAAAATTCAAAATTGAAATGGTCATAACTTTTCAAGATTTCATTTCTACAAGAAATGAGTTGCATTTTCTAAATCAGCTTAAAAACTGCACTATTTTGCGAATTTGGAAAAAATTGAAAGAAGTGCGTGGAAAGGATAAGACCCCATAAACCTAACGTAATATTTAGTAATTTCAAACGAAAAATTCAAAATTGAAATGGCTGTATCTTTTACGTTTTCTTTCCTGCAAAAAATGAGTTCCATTTTCTAAATCAGAGTATCAAATTACACTATTGTACACATTTCTGAAACAATCTAAAGAAGTGCGTGGAAAGGATAAGACCCCATAAACCTAACGTAATATTTAGTTAATTTCAGAGGAAAAAATTCAAAATTGAAATGGCTGTATCTTTTTATGTTTCCTTTCCTGCTAAAAATGAGTTGCATTTTGTAAATCAGAGTTAGAAACTACACTATTTAACAAATTTGTTAAACAATCGAAAGAAGTGCATGGAAAGGATAAGACCCCATAAACATAACGTAATATTTAGTTAATTTCAAATGAAAACATTCAAAATTGAAATGGCTCTAACTTTCTAAGTTATGATTCCTGCAAAACATGAGTTGCATTTTCTAAATCAGAGTATGACACTGCACTTTTCAGCTAATTTGTGAAAAAATCTAAAGAAGTGCGTGGAAAGGATAAGACCCATAAACGTAATGTAATATTTAGTTAATTTCAAACGAAAAAATTCAAAATTGAAAATGGCTGTAACTTTCTAAGTTATCATTCCTGCAAAAAATGGTTTGCATTTCTAAATCAGAATATGACATTGCACTATTGAGCAAATTTTTAAAAAAATCTAAAGAAGTGCGTGGAAACGATAAGACCCCATAAACCTAAACGTAATATTTACTTAATTTCATAGGAAAAAATTCAAAATTGAAATGGCTGTAACTTTTTACGTTTTCATTCTTACAAAAAATGAGTTCTATTTTCTAAATTATCTTCAAACACTGCACTATTGGGCGGATTTGTGAAAAATTGAAAGAAGTGCGTGGAAAGGATAAGACCCCATAAACCTATACAAAATATTTAGTTAATTTCAAACAACAAAATTCAAAATTGAAATGGCTGTAACTTTCTAATTTATCATTCCTGGAAAAAATGAGTTGCATTTTCTAAATCAGAGTATAATATTGCAATTTTGACCAAGTTTGGGAAAAATCTAAATTAGTGCGTCGAAAGGATAAGACCCCATAAACCTAACGTAATATTTAGTTAATTTCATAGGAAAAAATTCAAAATTGAAATGGCTGTAACTTTTTAAGTTTTCATTCTTGCAAAACATGAGTTGCATTTTCGAAATCAGCTTCAAAAACTGCACTATTGGGCGAATTTGTGAAAAATTCTAAAGAATTGCGTGGAAAGGAAAAGACCCCATAAACGTAACGTATTACACTGGTATGCATCAATTTTGCTGTCAAGGGTTTTGTAAGTGATTCTTATAGAGGTTTCCTGTTGATTTCGAATCTGCAATCCGTTTTTCTCAATAAGCTCAGGTTATCCGGCTATGGCCTCATAAGTAAAATAGAGTTTTTCGTGATTTTGTCAAAGCTGAATTGGAACAGTAACATCTATCATCACTTGTTCACTTGTATAATATCTTTTTTTACTTTTCAGGCATATAGATAAAATATTTCATAATGAATAGAGCGTGTAAAAATGATCCCAATAGATTCTGCTACATATGTGGGACGGTTACCATGCCAAATAACCAGTCCCAAATCACTAAATTTGTGAAGACAATGTATAGAGCATACTTTGGAATTAAGCTAGGGGACCAGGACAAAAATTTCGCCCCTCATATGTGCTGCGCGACGTGCATTGAAAATTTGAGAAGATGGAGCAAAGGCAGAGCGAAATCTTTGCCTTTTGGAATTCCCATGATTTGGAGAGAAGGAAAGGATCACGTGACAGATTGCTATTTCTGCATGACAAACCTCCAATGTGGGCTTATAAATTTATTTTCTTAATATTTTGAAATCCTCGTATGAACTTGACATAATATTCACCATAATGAATATTCACCATATATAGCATAATATTCACCATAATAGTAATCATACATTTACATATACATATTGTTATAGAAAATACATTTACACATACATATTGTTATACAAGTTACATTTACATATACAATGATTGTATATTTTCTTTCTTTCCATCATATTGTCCCCGAAGGGACAATATGAATGAAAACGAAAGAAAATATACAGACTCCATCGACCTATTTCATATCTTACAGACCGCAGCCTTCCCTCACGAGCCGCCACTGTCTGAATGCTTCTTCTATTTCATATGCAAGTTTTATATCCAGTTCTGTGTTTCTATTTTCAGGAGTTAACAAGAAGAATAAACACATTGTTGATACCCTGACATTCCTTCTGCTATGAGACCTGTACCCCATGGTCCTGCGAATTCCAATACCCGACCCACCTCAAACCCTGGACTTCGATGACTGATGATGAATCAATGACCAATGCCCATGGACCAGTCCCAGTCGTATATACCTCAAAATACCGCTTCAAATGAGCCGAGGCCTCTCAACCAGGCCAAACTTAATGATCTTACCAGGGATTTAGGACTTTCCAAATTAGCTGCCGAGATCTTGGGCTCACGACTTCGAGAGGACAACTTGCTGACTCCGGGACAACATTCTCCTGGTATAGGAAACGAGAGGAAGAATTCCGCAAGTTTTTGCAGTGCACGAAAATACCTCTTCCTTAGTGTACTGCTGCAATGTTGAGGGGCTAATCGAATCCTTGGGCCTGCCATATAACGCATCAGAATGGAGGCTATTTATAGACTCGTCTAAACGAAGTTTGAAAGCAGTACTTCTCAACATTGGGAATAGGGTTGCATCAGTCCCTGTAGCACATTCCGTACAACTTACTGAGCTACGATAACATGAAAATTTTACTGGATGCTCTCGTATACGACCAACATAACTGGAGATTGTGGAGATTTGAAGGTAATACTAATATCATAAGTAAACTATTGCTATTGACTATGTTGTTTTTCCAAAGGTTATTTGAGAGCGTATAAGAACACTTAACTTCCCCACAGAAGTGATACAGTCCAATGCATAGATTTTTTATCTGATAGAACAAATTCTCTAAATTCTTTAAATATTTTCATTTTTTTTCAGATTGTGGCATTTGTATTGGGAATGCAAGGGGGATACACGAAATACCCATGTTTGATCTGCAAATGGGATAGCCGAGCGGATGAGAAGCACTATGCACGCGTGAATGGGCATCCAGAGAGAATTTTGAACCTGGGTCGCATAATGTCGTTTCAGTGCCCCTTGTACCACCAACAAAAATTTTGCTCCCACACTTCATATTAAGCTGGGCTTGATGAAAAATTTCATCAAATCAATGAATAAGGAGGGTTCAGCATTCCGATATCTCGAGAGTAAATTTCCTCATATATCTGATGCTAAACTAAATGCTGGGGTTTTTGATGGTCCTCAATGCGAACTTTGATCAAGGATACTCAGTTCGAAAACGCAATGACTCCAACTGAGAAGAATGCCTGGCAGGCATTCAAATCAGTTGTCACTGATTTCTTGGCAAGCGTAGAAGTCCAGAATACGAGTCCGTTGTCGAAAACTTGATGGAAGCTTTCAAAGCTAATGGGTCGCGCATGTCCATAAAAATGCACTTTTTGTGGTCCCACTTGGACTATTTTCCTGAAAATGCGGGGATTATAGTGAGGAACAGGGTGAACGATTTCACCAAGATATCAAAATAATGGAAGAGAGGTACCAGGGAAACTGGGAAATCAATATGCTGGCGGACTATTGCTGGTGTTTGAAGCGAGACGTGCCCGGAGAAAAACAGACGGAAAGCCAAAAAAACTTCATTCCTTCCTCAATAAACTTTTTTCCATATTCATTGTATGAATAAAAGTATTTATTCACACAATGTTTTCATTTTTCACGAGTGTTCTTATAATATTACTCGTATCTACAGTGTTTAAGCTAAAAAAAATCAATATATTTGGGGGTAAAATTGGACTTATAATAAATGGCCAATAGAGAAAAAACCTCACCTGATTGAGGAAAACCAATGTCATTTTCGAATTGAGCATGGTCGAATTATATAATATGAGTTGAAAAAAACTATCACAGCAGACAAACAAATTTCATATGCATACCAGTGTTATTTAGTTAATTTCAAACGAAAAAATTCAAAATTGAAATGGCTGTATCTTTTACGTTTTCTGTCCTTCAGAAAATGAGTTGTATTTTCAAAATTACAGTATGAAATTGAACTATTGAGCAAATTTGTGAAAAATTCGAAAGAAGTGCGTGGAAAGGATAAGACCCCATAAACCTAACGTAATATTTAGTTAATTTCAATCGAGAAAATTCAAAATTGAAATGGACGTAATTTTTTATGGTTTCATTTCTACAAGAAATGAGTTGCAATTTCTAAATCAGCTTAAAAAACTGCACTATTTTGCGAATTTGTGAAAAAATCGAAAAAAGTGCGTGGAAAGGAAAAGACCCCATAAACCTAATATAATATTTAGTTAATTTCAAACGAAAAAAATCAAAATTGAAGTGGCTGTAACTTTTTATGTTTTTATTCTTTCCAAAAATGAGTTGCATTTTCTAAATCAGAGTATCAAATTACACTATTGTACACATTTCTGAAACAATCTAAAGAAGTGCGTGGAAAGGATAAGACCCATAAACCTAACGTAATATTTAGTTAATTTCAAAGGAAAAAATTCAAAATTGAAATGGCTGTATCTTTTTATGTTTCCTTTCCTGCTAAAAATGAGTTGCATTTTGTAAATCAGAGTTAGAAACTACACTATTTAACAAATTTGTTAAACAATCGAAAGAAGTGCATGGAAAGGATAAGACCCATAAACATAACGTAATATTTAGTTAATTTCAAATGAAAACATTCAAAATTGAAATGGCTCTAACTTTCTAAGTTATGATTCCTGCAAAACATGAGTTGCATTTTCTAAATCAGAGTATGACACTGCACTTTTCAGCTAATTTGTGAAAAAAATCTAAAGAAGTGCGTGGAAAGGATAAGACCCCATAAACGTAATGTAATATTTAGTTAATTTCAAACGAAAAAATTCAAAATTGAAAATGGCTGTAACTTTCTAAGTTATCATTCCTGCAAAAAATGGTTTGCATTTCTAAATCAGAATATGACATTGCACTATTGAGCAAATTTTTAAAAAAATCTAAAGAAGTGCGTGGAAACGATAAGACCCCATAAACCTAACAAATATTTACTTAATTTCATAGGAAAAAATTCAAAATTGAAATGGCTGTAACTTTTTACGTTTTCATTCTTACAAAAAATGAGTTCTATTTTCTAAATTAGCTTCAAACACTGCACTATTGGGCGATTTGTGAAAAATTCGAAAGAAGTGCGTGGAAAGGATAAGACCCCATAAACCTATACAAAATATTTAGTTAATTTCAAACAACAAAATTCAAAATTGAAATGGCTGTAACTTTCTAATTTATCATTCCTGGAAAAAATGAGTTGCATTTCTAAATCAGAGTATAATATTGCAATTTTGACCAAGTTTGGGAAAAATCTAAATAGTGCGTCGAAAGGATAAGACCCCATAAACCTAACGTAATATTTAGTTAATTTCATAGGAAAAAATTCAAAATTGAAATGGCTGTAACTTTTAAGTTTTCATTCTTGCAAAACATGAGTTGCATTTTCGAAATCAGCTTCAAAAACTGCACTATTGGGCGAATTTGTGAAAAATTCTAAAGAATTGCGTGGAAAGGAAAAGACCCCATAACGTAACGTATTACACTGGTATGCATCAATTTTGCTGTCAAGGGTTTTGTAAGTGATTCTTATAGAGGTTTTCCTGTTGATTTCGAATCTGCAATCCGTTTTTTCTCAATAAGCTCAGGTTATCCGGCTATGGCCTCATAAGTAAAATAGAGTTTTTCGTGATTTTGTCAAAGCTGAATTGGAACAGTAACATCTATCATCACTTGTTTCACTTGTATAATATCTTTTTTTACTTTTCAGGCATATAGATAAAATATTTCATAATGAATAGAGCGTGTAAAAATGATCCCAATAGATTCTGCTACATATGTGGGACGGTTACCATGCCAAATAACCAGTCCCAAATCACTAAATTTGTGAAGACAATGTATAGAGCATACTTTGGAATTAAGCTAGGGGACCAGGACAAAAATTTCGCCCCCATATGTGCTGCGCGACGTGCATTGAAAATTTGAGAAGATGGAGCAAAGGCAGAGCGAAATCTTTGCCTTTTGGAATTCCCATGATTTGGAGAGAAGGAAAGGATCACGTGACAGATTGCTATTTCTGCATGACAAACCTCCAATGTGGGCTTATAAATTTATTTTTCTTAAATATTTTGAAATCCTCGTATGAAACTTGACATAATATTCACCATAATGTAATATTCACCATATATAGCATAATATTCACCATAATAGTAATCATACATTTACATATACATATTGTTATAGAAAATACATTTACACATACATATTGTTATACAAGTTACATTTACATATACAATGATTGTATATTTTCTTTCTTTTCCATTCATATTGTCCCCGAAGGGACAATATGAATGAAAACGAAAGAAAATATACAGACTCCATCGACCTATTTCATATCTTACAGACCGCAGCCTTCCCTCACGAGCCGCCACTGTCTGAATGCTTCTTCTATTTCATATGCAAGTTTTATATCCATGTTTCTGTGTTTCTATTTTCAGGAGTTAACAAGAAAATAAACATTGTTGTATACCCTGACATTCCTTCTGCTATGAGACCTGTACCCCATGGTCCTGGAATTCCAATACCCGACCCACCTCAAACCCTGGACTTCGATGATTCTGATGATGAATCAATGACCAATGCCAATGACCAGTCCCAGTCGTATATACCTCAAAATACCGCTTCAAATGAGCCGAGGCCTCTCAACCAGGCCAAACTTAATGATCTTACCAGGGATTTAGGACTTTCCAAATTAGCTGCCGAGATCTTGGGCTCACGACTTCGAGAGGACAACTTGCTGACTCCGGAACAACATTCTCCTGGTATAGGAAACGAGAGGAAGAATTCCGCAAGTTTTTTGCAGTGCACGAAAATACCTCTTCCTTAGTGTACTGCTGCAATGTTGAGGGCTAATCGAATCCTTGGGCCTGCCATATAACGCATCAGAATGGAGGCTATTTATAGACTCGTCTAAACGAAGTTTGAAAGCAGTACTTCTCAACATTGGGAATAGGGTTGCATCAGTCCCTGTAGCACATTCCGTACAACTTACTGAGAGCTACGATAACATGAAAATTTTACTGGATGCTCTCGTATACGACCAACATAACTGGAGGATTTGTGGAGATTTGAAGGTAATACTAATATCATAAGTAAACTATTGCTTTGATTATGTTGTTTTTCCAAAGGTTATTTGAGAGCGTATAAGAACACTTAACTTCCCCACAGAAGTGATACAGTCCAATGCATAGATTTTTTATCTGATAGAACAAATTCTCTAAATTCTTTAAATATTTTCATTTTTTTCAGATTGTGGCATTTGTATTGGGAATGCAAGGGGATACACGAAATACCCATGTTTGATCTGCAAATGGGATAGCCGAGCGGATGAGAAGCACTATGCACAGCGTGAATGGGCATCCAGAGAGAATTTGAACCTGGGTCGCATAATGTCGTTTCAGTGCCCCTTGTACCACCAACAAAAATTTTGCTCCCACCACTTCATATTAAGCTGGGCTTGATGAAAAATTTCATCAAATCAATGAATAAGGAGGGTTCAGCATTCCGATATCTCGAGAGTAAATTTCCTCATATATCTGATGCTAAACTAAATGCTGGGGTTTTTGATGGTCCTCAAATGCGAACTTTGATCAAGGATACTCAGTTCGAAAACGCAATGACTCCAACTGAGAAGAATGCCTGGCAGCATTCAAATCAGTTGTCACTGATTTTCTTGGCAAGAGTAGAAGTCCAGAATACGAGTCCGTTGTCGAAAACTTGATGGAAGCTTTCAAAGCTAATGGGTCGCGCATGTCCATAAAAATGCACTTTTTGTGGTCCCACTTGGACTATTTTCCTGAAAATTGCGGGGATTATAGTGAGGAACAGGGTGAACGATTTCACCAAGATATCAAAATAATGGAAGAGAGGTACCAGGGAAACTGGGAAATCAATATGCTGGCGGACTATGCTGGTGTTTGAAGCGAGACGTGCCCGGAGAAAAACAGACGGAAAGCCAAAAAAACTTCATTCCTTCCTCAATAACTTTTTTCCATATTCATTGTATGAATAAAAGTATTTATTCACACAATGTTTTCATTTTTCACGAGTGTTCTTATAATATTACTCGTATCTACAGTGTTTAAGCTAAAAAAAATCAATATATTTGGGGGTAAAATTGGACTTATAATAAATGGCCAATAGAGAAAAACCTCACCTGATTGAGGAAAACCAATGTCATTTTCGAATGAGCATGGTCGAATATATAATATGAGTTGAAAAAACTATCACAGCAGACAAACAAATTTCATATGCATACCAGTCTTATTTAGTTAATTTCAAACGAAAAAATTCAAAATTGAAATGGCTGTATCTTTTTACGTTTTCTGTCCTGCTGAAAATTAGTTCCATTTTCTAAATCAGAGTATGAAATTGCACTATTGAACAAATTTGTTAAAAAATCGAAAGAAGTGCATGGAAAGGATAAGACCCCATATACCTTAAGTAATATTTAATTAATTTCAAAAGGGAAAATTCAAAATTGAAATGGTCATAACTTTTCAAGATTTCATTTCTGCAAGAAATGAGTTGCATTTTCTAAATCAGCTTAAAAACTGCACTATTTTGCGAATTTGGAAAAAAATTGAAAGAAGTGCGTGGAAAGGATAAGACCCCATAAACCTAACGTAATATTTAGTTAATTTCAAACGAAAAAATTCAAAATTGAAATGGTTGTAACTTTCTAAGTTATCATTCCTACAAAAACTGGTTTGCATTTCTAAATCAGAGTATGACAATGCACTATTGAGCAAATTTGTGAAAAAATCGAAAGAAGTGCATGGAAAGGATAAGACCCCATATTCCTTACGTAATATTTAGTTAATTTCAAACGGGAAAATTCAAAATTGAAATGGTCATAACTTTTTATGATTTTATTTCTACAAGAAATGAGTTCCATTTTCTAATGAGCTTCAAAACTGCACTATTGTGAGAATTTGGAAAAAATTCGAAAGAAGTGCGTTGAAAGGATAAGACCCCATAAACCTATACACAATAATTAGTTAATTTCAAACGAAAAAATTCAAAATTGAAATGGCTGTATCTTTTTACGTTTTCTTTCCTGCAAAAAATGAGTTCCATTTTCTAAATCAGAGTATCAAATTACACTATTGTACACATTTCTGAAACAATCTAAAGAAGTGCGTGGAAAGGATAAGACCCCATAACTAAAATGAGTTGCATTTTGTAAATCAGAGTTAGAAACTACACTATTTAACAAATTTTAAACAATCGAAAGAAGTGCATGGAAAGGATAAGACCCCATAAACATAACGTAATATTTAGTTAATTTCAAATGAAAACATTCAAAATTGAAATGGCTCTAACTTTCTAAGTTATCATTCCTGCAAAACATGAGTTGCATTTTCTAAATCAGAGTATGACACTGCACTTTTGAGCAAATTTGTGAAGAAATCTAAAGAAGTGCTTGGAAAGGATAAGACCCCATAAACGTAATGTATATTTAGTTAATTTCAAACGAAAAAATTCAAAATTGAAAATGGCTGTAACTTTCTAAGTTATCATTCCTGCAAAAACTGGTTTGCATTTCTAAATCAGAATATGACATTGCACTATTGAGCAAATTTTTAAAAAAATCTAAAGAAGTGCGTGGAAACGATAAGACCCATAAACCTAACGTAATATTTAGTTAATTTCAAACGAAAAAATTCAAAATTGAAATGGTTGTAACTTTCTAAGTTATCATTCCTACAAAAACTGGTTTGCATTTCTAAATCAGAGTATGACAATGCACTATTGAGCAAATTTGTGAAAAAATCGAAAGAAGTGCATGGAAAGGATAAGACCCCATATTCCTTACGTAATATTTAGTTAATTTCAAACGGGAAAATTCAAAATTGAAATGGTCATAACTTTTTATGATTTATTTCTACAAGAAATGAGTTCCATTTTCTAATGAGCTTCAAAACTGCACTATTGTGAGAATTTGGAAAAAATTCGAAAGAAGTGCGTTGAAAGGATAAGACCCCATAAACCTATACACAATATTTAGTTAATTTCAAACGAAAAAATTCAAAATTGAAATGGCTGTATCTTTTTACGTTTTCTTTCCTGCAAAAAATGAGTTCCATTTTCTAAATCAGAGTATCAAATTACACTATTGTACACATTTCTGAAACAATCTAAAGAAGTGCGTGGAAAGGATAAGACCCCATAACTAAAAATGAGTTGCATTTGTAAATCAGAGTTAGAAACTACACTATTTAACAAATTTGTTAAACAATCGAAAGAAGTGCATGGAAAGGATAAGACCCTAAACATAACGTAATATTTAGTTAATTTCAAATGAAAACATTCAAAATTGAAATGGCTCTAACTTTCTAAGTTATCATTCCTGCAAAACATGAGTTGCATTTTCTAAATCAGAGTATGACACTGCACTTTTGAGCAAATTTGTGAAGAAATCTAAAGAAGTGCTTGGAAAGGATAAGACCCCATAAACGTAATGTAATATTTAGTTAATTTCAAACGAAAAAATTCAAAATTGAAAATGGCTGTAACTTTCTAAGTTATCATTCCTGCAAAAACTGGTTTGCATTTCTAAATCAGAATATGACATTGCCTATTGAGCAAATTTTTAAAAAAATCTAAAGAAGTGCGTGGAAACGATAAGACCCCATAAACCTAACGTAATATTTAGTTAATTTCAAACGAAAAAATTCAAAATTGAAATGGTGTAACTTTCTAAGTTATCATTCCTACAAAAACTGGTTTGCATTTCTAAATCAGAGTATGACAATGCACTATTGAGCAAATTTGTGAAAAAATCGAAAGAAGTGCATGGAAAGGATAAGACCCCATATTCCTTACGTAATATTTAGTTAATTTCAAACGGGAAAATTCAAAATTGAAGTGGTCATAACTTTTTATGATTTTATTTCTACAAGAAATGAGTTCCATTTTCTAATGAGCTTCAAAACTGCACTATTGTGAGAATTGGAAAAATTCGAAAGAAGTGCGTTGAAAGGATAAGACCCATAAACCTATACACAATATTTAGTTAATTTCAAACGAAAAAATTCAAAATTGAAATGGCTGTATCTTTTTACGTTTTCTTTCCTGCAAAAAATGAGTTCCATTTTCTAAATCAGAGTATCAAATTACACTATTGTACACATTTCTGAAACAATCTAAAGAAGTGCGTGGAAAGGATAAGACCCCATAACTAAAAATGAGTTGCATTTTGTAAATCAGAGTTAGAAACTACACTATTTAACAAATTTGTTAAACAATCGAAAGAAGTGCATGGAAAGGATAAGACCCCATAAACATAACGTAATATTTAGTTAATTCAAATGAAAACATTCAAAATTGAAATGGCTCTAACTTTCTAAGTTATCATTCCTGCAAAACATGAGTTGCATTTTCTAAATCAGAGTATGACACTGCACTTTTGAGCAAATTTGTGAAGAAATCTAAAGAAGTGCTTGGAAAGGATAAGACCCCATAAACGTAATGTAATATTTAGTTAATTTCAAACGAAAAAATTCAAAATTGAAAATGGCTGTAACTTTCTAAGTTATCATTCCTGCAAAAACTGGTTTGCATTTTAAATCAGAATATGACATTGCACTATTGAGCAAATTTTTAAAAAAATCTAAAGAAGTGCGTGGAAACGATAAGACCCCATAAACCTAACGTAATATTAGTTAATTTCAAACGAAAAAATTCAAAATTGAAATGGTTGTAACTTTCTAAGTTATCATTCCTACAAAAACTGGTTTGCATTTCTAAATCAGAGTATGACAATGCACTATTGAGCAAATTTGTGAAAAAATCGAAAGAAGTGCATGGAAAGGATAAGACCCCATATTCCTTACGTAATATTTAGTTAATTTCAAACGGGAAAATTCAAAATTGAAATGGTCATAACTTTTTATGATTTTATTTCTACAAGAAATGAGTTCCATTTTCTAATGAGCTTCAAAACTGCACTATTGTGAGAATTTGGAAAAAATTCGAAAGAAGTGCGTTGAAAGGATAAGACCCCATAAACCTATACACAATATTTAGTTAATTTCAAACGAAAAAATTCAAAATTGAAATGGCTGTATCTTTTTACGTTTTCTTTCCTGCAAAAAATGAGTTCCATTTTCTAAATCAGAGTATCAAATTACACTATTGTACACATTTCTGAAACAATCTAAAGAAGTGCGTGGAAAGGATAAGACCCCATAACTAAAAATGAGTTGCATTTTGTAAATCAGAGTTAGAAACTACACTATTTAACAAATTTGTTAAACAATCGAAAGAAGTGCATGGAAAGGATAAGACCCCATAAACATAACGTAATATTTAGTTAATTTCAAATGAAAACATTCAAAATTGAAATGGCTCTAACTTTCTAAGTTATCATTCCTGCAAAACATGAGTTGCATTTTCTAAATCAGAGTATGACACTGCACTTTTGAGCAAATTTGTGAAGAAATCTAAAGAAGTGCTTGGAAAGGATAAGACCCCATAAACGTAATGTAATATTTAGTTAATTTCAAACGAAAAAATTCAAAATTGAAAATGGCTGTAACTTTCTAAGTTATCATTCCTGCAAAAACTGGTTTGCATTTCTAAATCAGAATATGACATTGCACTATTGAGCAAATTTTTAAAAAAATCTAAAGAAGTGCGTGGAAACGATAAGACCCCATAAACCTAACGTAATATTTAGTTAATTTCATAGGAAAAAATTCAAAATTGAAATGGCTGTAACTTTTTACGTTTTCATTCTTACAAAAAATGAGTTGTATTTTCTAAATTAGCTTCAAACACTGCACTATTGGGCGGATTTGTGAAAAATTCGAAAGAAGTGCGTGGAAAGGATAAGACCCCATAAACCTATACAAAATATTTAGTTAATTTCAAACAACAAAATTCAAAATTGAAATGGCTGTAACTTTCTAATTTATCATTCCTCCAAAAAATGAGTTGCATTTTCTAAATCAGAGTATAATATTGCAATTTTGACCAAATTTGTGAAAAAATCTAAATAAGTGCGTCGAAAGGATGATACCCCATAAACCTAATGTATTATTTACTTAATTTCAAACGTAAAAATTCAAAATTGAAATGGCTCTAACTTTTTACGTTTTCTTTCCTGCTCAAAATGAGTTGCATTTTCTAAATTAGGGTTTGAAGTTGTACTTTTGAGCAAATTTGTGAAACAATCGAAAGAAGTGCATGGAAAGGATAAGACCCCATAAACCTAACGTATTATTTAGTTAATTTCAAAAGAAAAAATTCAAAATTGAAATGGTTGTATCTTTTTACGTTTCCTTTCCTGCTAAAAATGAGTTCCATTTTCTAAATCAGAGTATGCAATTGCACTATTGAACAAATTTGTTAAAACATCGAAAGAAGTGCATGGAAAGGATAAGACCCCATATACCTTATGTAATATTTAGTTAATTTCAAACGGGAAAATTCAAAATTGAAATGGTCATAACTTTTTAAAATTTCATTTCTACAAGAAATGAGTTGCATTTTCTAAATCAACTTAAAAACTGCACTATTGGGCGGATTTGTGAAAAATTCGAAAGAATTGCGTGATAAGGATAAGACCCCATAAACCTAACGTATTATTTAGTTAATTTCAAAAGAAAAAATTCAAAATTGAAATGGCTGTAACTTTTTAAGTTTTCATTCTTAAAAAAATGAGTTGCATTTTCTAAATTAGTTTCAAACACTGCACTATTGGGCGAATTTGTGAAACATTCGAAAGAAGTGCGTGGAAAGGATAAGACCCCATAAACCTAAACAAAATATTTAGATAATTTCAAACAACAAAATTCAAAATTGAAATGGCTGTAACTTTCTAATTTATCATTCCTGCAAAAAATGAGTTGCATTTTCTAAATCAGAGTATAATATTGCAATTTTGACCAAATTTGTGAAAAAATCTAAAGAAGTGCGTCGAAAGGATAAGACCCCATAAACCTAACGTATTATTTACTTAATTTCAAACGAAAAAATTCAAAATTGAAATGGCTCTAACTTTTTACGTTTTCTTTCCTGCTCAAAATGAGTTGCATTTTCTAAATTAAAGTGTGAAGTTGTACTTTTGAGCAAATTTGTGAAAAAATCGAAAGAAGTGCGTGGAAAGGATAAGACCCAATATACCTTACGTAATATTTAGTTAATTTCAAACGGGAAAATTCAAAATTGAAATGGTCATAACTTTTTAAAATTTCATTTCTACAAGAAATGAGTTGCATTTTCTAAATCAACTTAAAAACTGCACTATTGTGCGAATTTGGCAAAAATTCGAAAGAAGTGCGTGGAAAGGATAAGACCCCATAAACCTATACAAAATATTTAGTTAATTTCAAACAACAAAATTCAAAATTGAAATGGCTGTAACTTTCTAAGTTATCATTCCTGCAAAAAATGAGTTGCATTTTTTAAATCAGAGTATGAAATTGCAATTTTGAGCAAATTTGTGAAAAAATCTAAAGAAGTGCGTGGAAAGGATAAGACCCCATAAACCTAATGTAATATTTAGTTAATTTCAAACGAAAAAATTCGAAATTGAAATCGCTGTAACTTTCTAAGTTATCATTCTTGCAAAAACTGGTTTGCATTTCTAAATCAGAATATGACATTGCACTATTGAGCAAATTTTTAAAAAAATCTAAAGAAGTGCGTGGAAAGGATAAGACCCCATAAACCTAACGTAATATTTAGTTAATTTCATAGGAAATAATTCAAAATTGAAATGGCTGTAACTTTTTAAGTTTTCATTCTTGCAGAAAATGAGTTGTATTTTCTAAATTAGCTTCAAAAACTGCACTATTGGGCGGATTTGTGAAAAATTCTAAAGAATTGCGTGGAAAGGAAAAGACCCCATAAACGTAACGTATTACACTGGTATGCATCAATTTTGCTGTCAAGGGTTTTGTAAGTGATTCTTATAGAGGTTTTCCTGTTGATTTCGAATCTGCAATCCGTTTTTCTCAATAAGCTCAGGTTATCCGGCTATGGCCTCATAAGTAAAATAGAGTTTTTCGTGATTTTGTCAAAGCTGAATTGGAACAGTAACATCTATCATCACTTGTTTCACTTGTATAATATCTTTTTTTACTTTTCAGGCATATAGATAAAATATTTCATAATGAATAGAGCGTGTAAAAATGATCCCAATAGATTCTGCTACATATGTGGGACGGTTACCATGCCAAATAACCAGTCCCAAATCACTAAATTTGTGAAGACAATGTATAGAGCATACTTTGGAATTAAGCTAGGGGACCAGGACAAAAATTTCGCCCCTCATATGTGCTGCAAGACGTGCATTGAAAATTTGAGAAGATGGAGCAAAGGCAGAGCGAAATCTTTGCCTTTTGGAATTCCCATGATTTGGAGAGAAGGAAAGGATCACGTGACAGATTGCTATTTCTGCATGACAAACCTCCAATGTGGGCTTATAAATTTATTTTTCTTAAATATTTTGAAATCCTCGTATGAAACTTGACATAATATTCACCATAATGTAATATTCACCATATATAGCATAATATTCACCATAATAGTAATCATACATTTACATATACATATTGTTATAGAAAATACATTTACACATACATATTGTTATACAAGTTACATTTACATATACAATGATTGTATATTTTCTTTCTTTTCCATTCATATTGTCCCCGAAGGGACAATATGAATGAAAACGAAAGAAAATATACAGACTCCATCGACCTATTTCATATCTTACAGACCGCAGCCTTCCCTCACGAGCCGCCACTGTCTGAATGCTTCTTCTATTTCATATGCAAGTTTTATATCCATGTTTCTGTGTTTCTATTTTCAGGAGTTAACAAGAAGAATAAACACATTGTTGTATACCCTGACATTCCTTCTGCTATGAGACCTGTACCCCATGGTCCTGGAATTCCAATACCCGACCCACCTCAAACCCTGGACTTCGATGATTCTGATGATGAATCAATGACCAATGCCAATGACCAGTCCCAGTCGTATATACCTCAAAATACCGCTTCAAATGAGCCGAGGCCTCTCAACCAGGCCAAACTTAATGATCTTACCAGGGATTTAGGACTTTCCAAATTAGCTGCCGAGATCTTGGGCTCACGACTTCGAGAGGACAACTTGCTGACTCCGGGAACAACATTCTCCTGGTATAGGAAACGAGAGGAAGAATTCCGGAAGTTTTTTGCAGTGCACGAAAATACCTCTTCCTTAGTGTACTGCTGCAATGTTGAGGGGCTAATCGAATCCTTGGGCCTGCCATATAACGCATCAGAATGGAGGCTATTTATAGACTCGTCTAAACGAAGTTTGAAAGCAGTACTTCTCAACATTGGGAATAGGGTTGCATCAGTCCCTGTAGCACATTCCGTACAACTTACTGAGAGCTACGATAACATGAAAATTTCTGGATGCTCTCGTATACGACCAACATAACTGGAGGATTTGTGGAGATTTGAAGGTAATACTAATATCATAAGTAAACTATTGCTATTGACTATGTTGTTTTTCCAAAGGTTATTTGAGAGCGTATAAGAACACTTAACTTCCCCACAGAAGTGATACAGTCCAATGCATAGATTTTTTTATCTGATAGAACAAATTCTCTAAATTCTTTAAATATTTTCATTTTTTTTCAGATTGTGGCATTTGTATTGGGAATGCAAGGGGGATACACGAAATACCCATGTTTGATCTGCAAATGGGATAGCCGAGCGGATGAGAAGCACTATGCACAGCGTGAATGGGCATCCAGAGAGAATTTTGAACCTGGGTCGCATAATGTCGTTTCAGTGCCCCTTGTACCACCAACAAAAATTTTGCTCCCACCACTTCATATTAAGCTGGGCTTGATGAAAAATTTCATCAAATCAATGAATAAGGAGGGTTCAGCATTCCGATATCTCGAGAGTAAATTTCCTCATATATCTGATGCTAAACTAAATGCTGGGGTTTTTGATGGTCCTCAAATGCGAACTTTGATCAAGGATACTCAGTTCGAAAACGCAATGACTCCAACTGAGAAGAATGCCTGGCAGGCATTCAAATCAGTTGTCACTGATTTTCTTGGCAAGCGTAGAAGTCCAGAATACGAGTCCGTTGTCGAAAACTTGATGGAAGCTTTCAAAGCTAATGGGTCGCGCATGTCCATAAAAATGCACTTTTTGTGGTCCCACTTGGACTATTTTCCTGAAAATTGAGGGGATTATAGTGAGGAACAGGGTGAACGATTTCACCAAGATATCAAAATAATGGAAGAGAGGTACCAGGGAAACTGGGAAATCAATATGCTGGCGGACTATTGCTGGTGTTTGAAGCGAGACGTGCCCGGAGAAAAACAGACGGAAAGCCAAAAAAACTTAATTCCTTCCTCAATAAACTTTTTTCCATATTCATTGTATGAATAAAAGTATTTATTCACACAATGTTTTCATTTTTCACGAGTGTTCTTATAATATTACTCGTATCTACAGTGTTTAAGCTAAAAACGAGTCCGTTGTCGAAAACTTGATGGAAGCTTTCAAAGCTAATGGGTCGCGCATGTCCATAAAAATGCACTTTTTGTGGTCCCACTTGGACTATTTTCCTGAAAATTGCGGGGATTATAGTGAGGAACAGGGTGAACGATTTCACCAAGATATCAAAATAATGGAAGAGAGGTACCAGGGAACTGGGAAATCAATATGCTGGCGGACTATTGCTGGTGTTTGAAGCGAGACGTGCCCGGAGAAAAACAGACGGAAAGCCAAAAAAACTTCATTCCTTCCTCAATAAACTTTTTTCCATATTCATTGTATGAATAAAAGTATTTATTCACACAATGTTTTCATTTTTCACGAGTGTTCTTATAATATTACTCGTATCTACAGTGTTTAAGCTAAAAAAAATCAATATATTTGGGGGTAAAATTGGACTTATAATAAATGGCCAATAGAGAAAAAACCTCACCTGATTGAGGAAAACCAATGTCATTTTCGAATTGAGCATGGTCGAATTATATAATATGAGTTGAAAAAACTATCACAGCAGAACAAACTTTCATATGCATACCATTGTTATTTAGTTAATTTCAAACGAAAAAATTCAAAATTGAAATGGCTGTATCTTTTTACGGTTTCTGTCCTGCTGAAAATTAGTTCCATTTTCTAAATCAGATTATGAAATTGCACTATTGAACAAATTTGTTAAAAAATCGAAAGAAGTGCATGGAAAGGATAAGACCCCATATACCTTAAGTAATATTTAATTAATTTCAAAAGGGAAAATTCAAATTGAAATGGTCATAACTTTTCAAGATTTCATTTCTACAGAAGATGAGTTGCATTTTCTAAATCAGCTTAAAAACTGCACTATTTTGCGAATTTGGAAAAAAATTGAAAGAAGTGCGTGGAAAGGATAAGACCCCATAAACCTAACGAATATTTAGTTAATTTCAAACGAAAAATTCAAAATTGAAATGGCTGTATCTTTTTACGTTTTCTTTCCTTCAAAAAATGAGTTCCATTTTCTAAATCAGAGTATCAAATTACACTATTGTACACATTTCTGAAACAATCTAAAGAAGTGCGTGGAAAGGATAAGACCCCATAAACCTAACGTAATATTTAGTTAATTTCAAAGGAAAAAATTCAAAATTGAAATGGCTGTATCTTTTTATGTTTCCTTTCCTGCTAAAAATGAGTTGCATTTTGTAAATCAGAGTTAGAAACTACACTATTTAACAAATTTGTTAAACAATCGAAAGAAGTGCATGGAAAGGATAAGACCCCATAAACATAACGTAATATTTAGTTAATTTCAAATGAAAACATTCAAAATTGAAATGGCTCTAACTTTCTAAGTTATGATTCCTGCAAAACATGAGTTGCATTTTCTAAATCAGAGTATGACACTGCACTTTTGAGCAAATTTGTGAAAAAATCTAAAGAAGTGCGTGGAAAGGATAAGACCCCATAAACGTAATGTAATATTTAGTTAATTTCAAACGAAAAAATTCAAAATTGAAAATGGCTGTAACTTTCTAAGTTATCATTCCTGCAAAAATGGTTTGCATTTCTAAATCAGAATTGACATTGCACTATTGAGCAAATTTTAAAAAAATCTAAAGAAGTGCGTGGAAACGATAAGACCCCATAAACCTAACGTAATATTTACTTAATTTCATAGGAAAAAATTCAAAATTGAAATGGCTGTAACTTTTTACGTTTTCATTCTTACAAAAAATGAGTTGTATTTTCTAAATTAGCTTCAAACACTGCACTATTGGGCGGATTTGTGAAAAATTCGAAAGAAGTGCGTGGAAAGGATAAGACCCCATAAACCTATACAAATATTTAGTTAATTTCAAACAACAAAATTCAAAATTGAAATGGCTGTAACTTTCTAATTTATCATTCCTGAAAAAATGAGTTGCATTTTCTAAATCAGAGTATAATATTGCAATTTTGACCAATTTGTGAAAAATCTAAATAAGTGCGTCGAAAGGATAAGACCCCATAAACCTAACGTAATATTTAGTTAATTTCATAGGAAAAAATTCAAAATTGAAATGGCTGTAACTTTTTAAGTTTTCATTCTTGCAAAACATGAGTTGCATTTCGAAATCAGCTTCAAAAACTGCACTATTGGGCGAATTTGTGAAAAATTCTAAAGAATTGCGTGAAAGGAAAAGACCCCATAAACGTAACGTATTACACTGGTATGCATCAATTTTGCTGTCAAGGGTTTTGTAAGTGATTCTTATAGAGGTTTTCCTGTTGATTTCGAATCTGCAATCCGTTTTTCTCAATAAGCTCAGGTTATCCGGCTATGGCCTCATAAGTAAAATAGAGTTTTTCGTGATTTTGTCAAAGCTGAATTGGAACAGTAACATCTATCATCACTTGTTTCACTTGTATAATATCTTTTTTTACTTTTCAGGCATATAGATAAAATATTTCATAATGAATAGAGCGTGTAAAAATGATCCCAATAGATTCTGCTACATATGTGGGACGGTTACCATGCCAAATAACCAGTCCCAAATCACTAAATTTGTGAAGACAATGTATAGAGCATACTTTGGAATTAAGCTAGGGGACCAGGACAAAAATTTCGCCCCTCATGTGCTGCGCGACGTGCATTGAAAATTTGAGAAGATGGAGCAAAGGCAGAGCGAAATCTTTGCCTTTTGGAATTCCCATGATTTGGAGAGAAGGAAAGGATCACGTGACAGATTGCTATTTCTGCATGACAAACCTCCAATGTGGGCTTATAAATTTATTTTTCTTAAATATTTTGAAATCCTCGTATGAAACTTGACATAATATTCACCATAATGTAATATTCACCATATATAGCATAATATTCACCATAATAGTAATCATACATTTACATATACATATTGTTATAGAAAATACATTTACACATACATATTGTTATACAAGTTACATTTACATATACAATGATTGTATATTTTCTTTCTTTTCCATTCATATTGTCCCCGAAGGGACAATATGAATGAAAAGAAAGAAAATATACAGACTCCATCGACCTATTTCATATCTTACAGACCGCAGCCTTCCCTCACGAGCCGCCACTGTCTGAATGCTTCTTCTATTTCATATGCAAGTTTTATATCCATGTTTCTGTGTTTCTATTTTCAGGAGTTAACAAGAAGAATAAACACATTGTTGTATACCCTGACATTCCTTCTGCTATGAGACCTGTACCCCATGGTCCTGGAATTCCAATACCCGACCCACCTCAAACCCTGGACTTCGATGATTCTGATGATGAATCAATGACCAATGCCAATGACCAGTCCCAGTCGTATATACCTCAAAATACCGCTTCAAATGAGCCGAGGCCTCTCAACCAGGCCAAACTTAATGATCTTACCAGGGATTTAGGACTTTCCAAATTAGCTGCCGAGATCTTGGGCTCACGACTTCGAGAGGACAACTTGCTGACTCCGGGAACAACATTCTCCTGGTATAGGAAACGAGAGGAAGAATTCCGCAAGTTTTTTGCAGTGCACGAAAATACCTCTTCCTTAGTGTACTGCTGCAATGTTGAGGGGCTAATCGAATCCTTGGGCCTGCCATATAACGCATCAGAATGGAGGCTATTTATAGACTCGTCTAAACGAAGTTTGAAAGCAGTACTTCTCAACATTGGGAATAGGGTTGCATCAGTCCCTGTAGCACATTCCGTACAACTTACTGAGAGCTACGATAACATGAAAATTTTACTGGATGCTCTCGTATACGACCAACATAACTGGAGGATTTGTGGAGATTTGAAGGTAATACTAATATCATAAGTAAACTATTGCTATTGACTATGTTTTTTTCCAAAGGTTATTTGAGAGCGTATAAGAACACTTAACTTCCCCACAGAAGTGATACAGTCCAATGCATAGATTTTTTTATCTGATAGAACAAATTCTCTAAATTCTTTAAATATTTTCATTTTTTTTCAGATTGTGGCATTTGTATTGGGAATGCAAGGGGGATACACGAAATACCCATGTTTGATCTGCAAATGGGATAACCGAGCGGATGAGAAGCACTATGCACAGCGTGAATGGGCATCCAGAGAGAATTTTGAACCTGGGTCGCATAATGTCGTTTCAGTGCCCCTTGTACCACCAACAAAAATTTTGCTCCCACCACTTCATATTAAGCTGGGCTTGATGAAAAATTTCATCAAATCAATGAATAAGGAGGGTTCAGCATTCCGATATCTCGAGAGTAAATTTCCTCATATATCTGATGCTAAACTAAATGCTGGGGTTTTTGATGGTCCTCAAATGCGAACTTTGATCAAGGATACTCAGTTCGAAAACGCAATGACTCCAACTGAGAAGAATGCCTGGCAGGCATTCAAATCAGTTGTCACTGATTTTCTTGGCAAGCGTAGAAGTCCAGAATACGAGTCCGTTGTCGAAAACTTGATGGAAGCTTTCAAAGCTAATGGGTCGCGCATGTCCATAAAAATGCACTTTTTGTGGTCCCACTTGGACTATTTTCCTGAAAATTGAGGGGATTATAGTGAGGAACAGGGTGAACGATTTCACCAAGATATCAAAATAATGGAAGAGAGGTACCAGGGAAACTGGGAAATCAATATGCTGGCGGACTATTGCTGGTGTTTGAAGCGAGACGTGTACGGAGAAAAACAGACGGAAAGCCAAAAAAACTTCATTCCTTCCTCAATAAACTTTTTTCCATATTCATTGTATGAATAAAAGTATTTATTCACACAATGTTTTCATTTTTCACGAGTGTTCTTATAATATTACTCGTATCTACAGTGTTTAAGCTAAAAACGAGTCCGTTGTCGAAAACTTGATGGAAGCTTTCAAAGCTAATGGGTCGCGCATGTCCATAAAAATGCACTTTTTGTGGTCCCACTTGGACTATTTTCCTGAAAAGGGGATTATAGTGAGGAACAGGGTGAACGATTTCACCAAGATATCAAAATAATGGAAGAGAGGTACCAGGGAAACTGGGAAATCAATATGCTGGCGGACTATTGCTGGTGTTTGAAGCGAGACGTGCCCGGAGAAAAACAGACGGAAAGCCAAAAAAACTTCATTCCTTCCTCAATAAACTTTTTTCCATATTCATTGTATGAATAAAAGTATTTATTCACACAATGTTTTCATTTTTCACGAGTGTTCTTATAATATTACTCGTATCTACAGTGTTTAAGCTAAAAAAAATCAATATATTTGGGGGTAAAATTGGACTTATAATAAATGGCCAATAGAGAAAAAACCTCACCTGATTGAGGAAAACCAATGTCATTTTCGAATTGAGCATGGTCGAATTATATAATATGAGTTGAAAAAACTATCACAGCAGACAAACAAATTTCATATGCATACCAGTGTTATTTAGTTAATTTCAAACGAAAAAATTCAAAATTGAAATGGCTGTATCTTTTTACGTTTTCTGTCCTGCTGAAAATTAGTTCCATTTTCTAAATCAGAGTATGAAATTGCACTATTGAACAAATTTGTTAAAAAATCGAAAGAAGTGCATGGAAAGGATAAGACCCCATATACCTTAAGTAATATTTAATTAATTTCAAAAGGGAAAATTCAAAATTGAAATGGTCATAACTTTTCAAGATTTCATTTCTACAAGAAATGAGTTGCATTTTCTAAATCAGCTTAAAAACTGCACTATTTTGCGAATTTGGAAAAAAATTGAAAGAAGTGCGTGGAAAGGATAAGACCCCATAAACCTAACGTAATATTTAGTTAATTTCAAACGAAAAAATTCAAAATTGAAATGGCTGTATCTTTTACGTTTTCTTTCCTGCAAAAAATGAGTTCCATTTTCTAAATCAGAGTATCAAATTACACTATTGTACACATTTCTGAAACAATCTAAAGAAGTGCGTGGAAAGGATAAGACCCCATAAACCTAACGTAATATTTAGTTAATTTCAAGGAAAAAATTCAAAATTGAAATGGCTGTATCTTTTTATGTTTCCTTTCCTGCTAAAAATGAGTTGCATTTTGTAAATCAGAGTTAGAAACTACACTATTTAACAAATTTGTTAAACAATCGAAAGAAGTGCATGGAAAGGATAAGACCCCATAAACATAACGTAATATTTAGTTAATTTCAAATGAAAACATTCAAAATTGAAATGGCTCTAACTTTCTAAGTTATGATTCCTGCAAAACATGAGTTGCATTTTCTAAATCAGAGTATGACACTGCACTTTTGAGCAAATTTGTGAAAAAATCTAAAGAAGTGCGTGGAAAGGATAAGACCCCATAAACGTAATGTAATATTTAGTTAATTTCAAACGAAAAAATTCAAAATTGAAAATGGCTGTAACTTTCTAAGTTATCATTCCTGCAAAAATGGTTTGCATTTCTAAATCAGAATATGACATTGCACTATTGAGCAAATTTTTAAAAAAATCTAAAGAAGTGCGTGGAAACGATAAGACCCCATAAACCTAACGTAATATTTACTTAATTTCATAGGAAAAAATTCAAAATTGAAATGGCTGTAACTTTTTACGTTTTCATTCTTACAAAAAATGAGTTATTTTCTAAATTAGCTTCAAACACTGCACTATTGGGCGGATTTGTGAAAAATTCGAAAGAAGTGCGTGGAAAGGATAAGACCCCATAAACCTATACAAAATATTTAGTTAATTTCAAACAACAAAATTCAAAATTGAAATGGCTGTAACTTTCTAATTTATCATTCCTGAAAAAATGAGTTGCATTTTCTAAATCAGAGTATAATATTGCAATTTTGACCAATTTGTGAAAAATCTAAATAAGTGCGTCGAAAGGATAAGACCCCATAAACCTAACGTAATATTTAGTTAATTTCATAGGAAAAAATTCAAAATTGAAATGGCTGTAACTTTTTAAGTTTTCATTCTTGCAAAACATGAGTTGCATTTTCGAAATCAGCTTCAAAAACAACTGCACTATTGGGCGAATTTGTGAAAAATTCTAAAGAATTGCGTGGAAAGGAAAAGACCCCATAAACGTAACGTATTACACTGGTATGCATCAATTTTGCTGTCAAGGGTTTTGTAAGTGATTCTTATAGAGGTTTTCCTGTTGATTTCGAATCTGCAATCCGTTTTTCTCAATAAGCTCAGGTTATCCGGCTATGGCCTCATAAGTAAAATAGAGTTTTTCGTGATTTTGTCAAAGCTGAATTGGAACAGTAACATCTATCATCACTTGTTTCACTTGTATAATATCTTTTTTTACTTTTCAGGCATATAGATAAAATATTTCATAATGAATAGAGCGTGTAAAAATGATCCCAATAGATTCTGCTACATATGTGGGACGGTTACCATGCCAAATAACCAGTCCCAAATCACTAAATTTGTGAAGACAATGTATAGAGCATACTTTGGAATTAAGCTAGGGGACCAGGACAAAAATTTCGCCCCTCATGTGCTGCGCGACGTGCATTGAAAATTTGAGAAGATGGAGCAAAGGCAGAGCGAAATCTTTGCCTTTTGGAATTCCCATGATTTGGAGAGAAGGAAAGGATCACGTGACAGATTGCTATTTCTGCATGACAAACCTCCAATGTGGGCTTATAAATTTATTTTTCTTAAATATTTTGAAATCCTCGTATGAACTTGACATAATATTCACCATAATGTAATATTCACCATATATAGCATAATATTCACCATAATAGTAATCATACATTTACATATACATATTGTTATAGAAAATACATTTACACATACATATTGTTATACAAGTTACATTTACATATACAATGATTGTATATTTTCTTTCTTTTCCATTCATATTGTCCCCGAAGGGACAATATGAATGAAAAGAAAGAAAATATACAGACTCCATCGACCTATTTCATATCTTACAGACCGCAGCCTTCCCTCACGAGCCGCCACTGTCTGAATGCTTCTTCTATTTCATATGCAAGTTTTATATCCATGTTTCTGTGTTTCTATTTTCAGGAGTTAACAAGAAGAATAAACACATTGTTGTATACCCTGACATTCCTTCTGCTATGAGACCTGTACCCCATGGTCCTGGAATTCCAATACCCGACCCACCTCAAACCCTGGACTTCGATGATTCTGATGATGAATCAATGACCAATGCCAATGACCAGTCCCAGTCGTATATACCTCAAAATACCGCTTCAAATGAGCCGAGGCCTCTCAACCAGGCCAAACTTAATGATCTTACCAGGGATTTAGGACTTTCCAAATTAGCTGCCGAGATCTTGGGCTCACGACTTCGAGAGGACAACTTGCTGACTCCGGGAACAACATTCTCCTGGTATAGGAAACGAGAGGAAGAATTCCGAAGTTTTTTGCAGTGCACGAAAATACCTCTTCCTTAGTGTACTGCTGCAATGTTGAGGGGCTAATCGAATCCTTGGGCCTGCCATATAACGCATCAGAATGGAGGCTATTTATAGACTCGTCTAAACGAAGTTTGAAAGCAGTACTTCTCAACATTGGGAATAGGGTTGCATCAGTCCCTGTAGCACATTCCGTACAACTTACTGAGAGCTACGATAACATGAAAATTTTACTGGATGCTCTCGTATACGACCAACATAACTGGAGGATTTGTGGAGATTTGAAGGTAATACTAATATCATAAGTAAACTATTGCTATTGACTATGTTGTTTTCCAAAGGTTATTTGAGAGCGTATAAGAACACTTAACTTCCCCACAGAAGTGATACAGTCCAATGCATAGATTTTTTATCTGATAGAACAAATTCTCTAAATTCTTTAAATATTTTCATTTTTTTTCAGATTGTGGCATTTGTATTGGGAATGCAAGGGGGATACACGAAATACCCATGTTTGATCTGCAAATGGGATAGCCGAGCGGATGAGAAGCACTATGCACAGCGTGAATGGGCATCCAGAGAGAATTTTGAACCTGGGTCGCATAATGTCGTTTCAGTGCCCCTTGTACCACCAACAAAAATTTTGCTCCCACCACTTCATATTAAGCTGGGCTTGATGAAAAATTTCATCAAATCAATGAATAAGGAGGGTTCAGCATTCCGATATCTCGAGAGTAAATTTCCTCATATATCTGATGCTAAACTAAATGCTGGGGTTTTTGATGGTCCTCAAATGCGAACTTTGATCAAGGATACTCAGTTCGAAAACGCAATGACTCCAACTGAGAAGAATGCCTGGCAGGCATTCAAATCAGTTGTCACTGATTTTCTTGGCAAGCGTAGAAGTCCAGAATACGAGTCCGTTGTCGAAAACTTGATGGAAGCTTTCAAAGCTAATGGGTCGCGCATGTCCATAAAAATGCACTTTTTGTGGTCCCACTTGGACTATTTTCCTGAAAATTGCGGGGATTATAGTGAGGAACAGGGTGAACGATTTCACCAAGATATCAAAATAATGGAAGAGAGGTACCAGGGAAACTGGGAAATCAATATGCTGGCGGACTATTGCTGGTGTTTGAAGCGAGACGTGCCCGGAGAAAAAACAGACGGAAAGCCAAAAAAACTTCATTCCTTCCTCAATAAACTTTTTCCATATTCATTGTATGAATAAAAGTATTTATTCACACAATGTTTTCATTTTTCACGAGTGTTCTTATAATATACTCGTATCTACAGTGTTTAAGCTAAAAAAAATCAATATATTTGGGGTAAAATTGGACTTATAATAAATGGCCAATAGAGAAAAAACCTCACTGATTGAGGGAAAACCAATGTCATTTTCGAATTGAGCATGGTCGAATTATATAATATGAGTTGAAAAAACTATCACAGCAGACAAACAAATTTCATATGCATACCAGTCTTATTTAGTTAATTTCAACGAAAAAATTCAAAATTGAAATGGCTGTATCTTTTTACGTTTTCTGTCCTGCTGAAAATTAGTTCCATTTTCTAAATCAGAGTATGAAATTGCACTATTGAACAAATTTGTTAAAAAATCGAAAGAAGTGCATGGAAAGGATAAGACCCCATATACCTTAAGTAATATTTAATTAATTTCAAAAGGGAAAATTCAAAATTGAAATGGTCATAACTTTTCAAGATTTCATTTCTGCAAGAAATGAGTTGCATTTTCTAAATCAGCTTAAAACTGCACTATTTTGCGAATTGGAAAAAAATTGAAAGAAGTGCGTGGAAAGGATAAGACCCCATAAACCTAACGTAATATTTAGTTAATTTCAAACGAAAAAATTCAAAATTGAAATGGTTGTAACTTTCTAAGTTATCATTCCTACAAAAACTGGTTTGCATTTCTAAATCAGAGTATGACAATGCACTATTGAGCAAATTTGTGAAAAAATCGAAAGAAGTGCATGGAAAGGATAAGACCCCATATTCCTTACGTAATATTTAGTTAATTTCAAACGGGAAAATTCAAATTGAAATGGTCATAACTTTTTATGATTTTATTTCTACAAGAAATGAGTTCCATTTTCTAATGAGCTTCAAAACTGCACTATTGTGAGAATTTGGAAAAAATTCGAAAGAAGTGCGTTGAAAGGATAAGACCCCATAAACCTATACACAATATTAGTTAATTTCAAACGAAAAAATTCAAAATTGAAATGGCTGTATCTTTTTACGTTTTCTTTCCTGCAAAAAATGAGTTCCATTTTCTAAATCAGAGTATCAAATTACACTATTGTACACATTTCTGAAACAATCTAAAGAAGTGCGTGGAAAGGATAAGACCCCATAACTAAAAATGAGTTGCATTTTGTAAATCAGAGTTAGAAACTACACTATTTAACAAATTTGTTAAACAATCGAAAGAAGTGCATGGAAAGGATAAGACCCCATAAACATAACGTAATATTTAGTTAATTTCAAATGAAAACATTCAAAATTGAAATGGCTCTAACTTTCTAAGTTATCATTCCTGCAAAACATGAGTTGCATTTTCTAAATCAGAGTATGACACTGCACTTTTGAGCAAATTTGTGAAGAAATCTAAAGAAGTGCTTGGAAAGGATAAGACCCCATAAACGTAATGTAATATTTAGTTAATTTCAAACGAAAAAATTCAAAATTGAAAATGGCTGTAACTTTCTAAGTTATCATTCCTGCAAAAACTGGTTTGCATTTCTAAATCAGAATATGACATTGCACTATTGAGCAAATTTTTAAAAAAATCTAAAGAAGTGCGTGGAAACGATAAGACCCCATAAACCTAACGTAATATTTAGTTAATTTCAAACGAAAAAATTCAAAATTGAAATGGTTGTAACTTTCTAAGTTATCATTCCTACAAAAACTGGTTTGCATTTCTAAATCAGAGTATGACAATGCACTATTGAGCAAATTTGTGAAAAAATCGAAAGAAGTGCATGGAAAGGATAAGACCCCATATTCCTTACGTAATATTTAGTTAATTTCAAACGGGAAAATTCAAAATTGAAATGGTCATAACTTTTTATGATTTTATTTCTACAAGAAATGAGTTCCATTTTCTAATGAGCTTCAAAACTGCACTATTGTGAGAATTTGGAAAAAATTCGAAAGAAGTGCGTTGAAAGGATAAGACCCCATAAACCTATACACAATATTTAGTTAATTTCAAACGAAAAAATTCAAAATTGAAATGGCTGTATCTTTTTACGTTTTCTTTCCTGCAAAAAATGAGTTCCATTTTCTAAATCAGAGTATCAAATTACACTATTGTACACATTTCTGAAACAATCTAAAGAAGTGCGTGGAAAGGATAAGACCCCATAACTAAAAATGAGTTGCATTTTGTAAATCAGAGTTAGAAACTACACTATTTAACAAATTTGTTAAACAATCGAAAGAAGTGCATGGAAAGGATAAGACCCCATAAACATAACGTAATATTTAGTTAATTTCAAATGAAAACATTCAAAATTGAAATGGCTCTAACTTTCTAAGTTATCATTCCTGCAAAACATGAGTTGCATTTTCTAAATCAGAGTATGACACTGCACTTTTGAGCAAATTTGTGAAGAAATCTAAAGAAGTGCTTGGAAAGGATAAGACCCCATAAACGTAATGTAATATTTAGTTAATTTCAAACGAAAAAATTCAAAATTGAAAATGGCTGTAACTTTCTAAGTTATCATTCCTGCAAAAACTGGTTTGCATTTCTAAATCAGAATATGACATTGCACTATTGAGCAAATTTTTAAAAAAATCTAAAGAAGTGCGTGGAAACGATAAGACCCCATAAACCTAACGTAATATTTAGTTAATTTCATAGGAAAAAATTCAAAATTGAAATGGCTGTAACTTTTTACGTTTTCATTCTTACAAAAAATGAGTTGTATTTTCTAAATTAGCTTCAAACACTGCACTATTGGGCGGATTTGTGAAAAATTCGAAAGAAGTGCGTGGAAAGGATAAGACCCCATAACCTATACAAAATATTTAGTTAATTTCAAACAACAAAATTCAAAATTGAAATGGCTGTAACTTTCTAATTTATCATTCCTCCAAAAAATGAGTTGCATTTTCTAAATCAGAGTATAATATTGCAATTTTGACCAAATTTGTGAAAAAATCTAAATAAGTGCGTCGAAAGGATTACCCCATAAACCTAATGTATTATTTACTTAATTTCAAACGTAAAAATTCAAAATTGAAATGGCTCTAACTTTTTACGTTTTCTTTCCTGCTCAAAATGAGTTGCATTTTCTAAATTAGGGTTTGAAGTTGTACTTTTGAGCAAATTTGTGAAACAATCGAAAGAAGTGCATGGAAAGGATAAGACCCCATAAACCTAACGTATTATTTAGTTAATTTCAAAAGAAAAAATTCAAAATTGAAATGGTTGTATCTTTTTACGTTTCCTTTCCTGCTAAAAATGAGTTCCATTTTCTAAATCAGAGTATGCAATTGCACTATTGAACAAATTTGTTAAAACATCGAAAGAAGTGCATGGAAAGGATAAGACCCCATATACCTTATGTAATATTTAGTTAATTTCAAACGGGAAAATTCAAAATTGAAATGGTCATAACTTTTTAAAATTTCATTTCTACAAGAAATTTGCATTTTCTAAATCAACTTAAAAACTGCACTATTGGGCGGATTTGTGAAAAATTCGAAAGAATTGCGTGATAAGGATAAGACCCCATAAACCTAACGTATTATTTAGTTAATTTCAAAAGAAAAAATTCAAAATTGAAATGGCTGTAACTTTTTAAGTTTTCATTCTTAAAAAAATGAGTTGCATTTTCTAAATTAGTTTCAAACACTGCACTATTGGGCGAATTTGTGAAACATTCGAAAGAAGTGCGTGGAAAGGATAAGACCCCATAAACCTAAACAAAATATTTAGTAATTTCAAACAACAAAATTCAAAATTGAAATGGCTTTAACTTTCTAATTTATCATTCCTGCAAAAAATGAGTTGCATTTTCTAAATCAGAGTATAATATTGCAATTTTGACCAAATTTGTGAAAAAATCTAAAGAAGTGCGTCGAAAGGATAAGACCCCATAAACCTAACGTATTATTTACTTAATTTCAAACGAAAAAATTCAAAATTGAAATGGCTCTAACTTTTTACGTTTTCTTTCCTGCTCAAAATGAGTTGCATTTTCTAAATTAAGTGTGAAGTTGTACTTTTGAGCAAATTTGTGAAAAAATCGAAAGAAGTGCGTGGAAAGGATAAGACCCAATATACCTTACGTAATATTTAGTTAATTTCAAACGGGAAAATTCAAAATTGAAATGGTCATAACTTTTTAAAATTTCATTTCTACAAGAAATGAGTTGCATTTTCTAAATCAACTTAAAAACTGCACTATTGTGCGAATTTGGCAAAAATTCGAAAGAAGTGCGTGGAAAGGATAAGACCCCATAAACCTATACAAAATATTTAGTTAATTTCAAACAACAAAATTCAAAATTGAAATGGCTGTAACTTTCTAAGTTATCATTCCTGCAAAAAATGAGTTGCATTTTTTAATCAGAGTATGAAATTGCAATTTTGAGCAAATTTGTGAAAAAATCTAAAGAAGTGCGTGGAAAGGATAAGACCCCATAAACCTAATGTAATATTTAGTTAATTTCAAACGAAAAAATTCGATATTGAAATCGCTGTAACTTTCTAAGTTATCATTCTTGCAAAAACTGGTTTGCATTTCTAAATCAGAATATGACATTGCACTATTGAGCAAATTTTTAAAAAAATCTAAAGAAGTGCGTGGAAAGGATAAGACCCCATAAACCTAACGTAATATTTAGTTAATTTCATAGGAAATAATTCAAAATTGAAATGGCTGTAACTTTTTAAGTTTTCATTCTTGCAGAAAATGAGTTGTATTTTCTAAATTAGCTTCAAAAACTGCACTATTGGGCGGATTTGTGAAAAATTCTAAAGAATTGCGTGGAAAGGAAAAGACCCCATAAACGTAACGTATTACACTGGTATGCATCAATTTTGCTGTCAAGGGTTTTGTAAGTGATTCTTATAGAGGTTTTCCTGTTGATTTCGAATCTGCAATCCGTTTTTCTCAATAAGCTCAGGTTATCCGGCTATGGCCTCATAAGTAAAATAGAGTTTTTCGTGATTTTGTCAAAGCTGAATTGGAACAGTAACATCTATCATCACTTGTTTCACTTGTATAATATCTTTTTTTACTTTTCAGGCATATAGATAAAATATTTCATAATGAATAGAGCGTGTAAAAATGATCCCAATAGATTCTGCTACATATGTGGGACGGTTACCATGCCAAATAACCAGTCCCAAATCACTAAATTTGTGAAGACAATGTATAGAGCATACTTTGGAATTAAGCTAGGGGACCAGGACAAAAATTTCGCCCCTCATATGTGCTGCAAGACGTGCATTGAAAATTTGAGAAGATGGAGCAAAGGCAGAGCGAAATCTTTGCCTTTTGGAATTCCCATGATTTGGAGAGAAGGAAAGGATCACGTGACAGATTGCTATTTCTGCATGACAAACCTCCAATGTGGGCTTATAAATTTATTTTTCTTAAATATTTTGAAATCCTCGTATGAAACTTGACATAATATTCACCATAATGTAATATTCACCATATATAGCATAATATTCACCATAATAGTAATCATACATTTACATATACATATTGTTATAGAAAATACATTTACACATACATATTGTTATACAAGTTACATTTACATATACAATGATTGTATATTTTCTTTCTTTTCCATTCATATTGTCCCCGAAGGGACAATATGAATGAAAACGAAAGAAAATATACAGACTCCATCGACCTATTTCATATCTTACAGACCGCAGCCTTCCCTCACGAGCCGCCACTGTCTGAATGCTTCTTCTATTTCATATGCAAGTTTTATATCCATGTTTCTGTGTTTCTATTTTCAGGAGTTAACAAGAAGAATAAACACATTGTTGTATACCCTGACATTCCTTCTGCTATGAGACCTGTACCCCATGGTCCTGGAATTCCAATACCCGACCCACCTCAAACCCTGGACTTCGATGATTCTGATGATGAATCAATGACCAATGCCAATGACCAGTCCCAGTCGTATATACCTCAAAATACCGCTTCAAATGAGCCGAGGCCTCTCAACCAGGCCAAACTTAATGATCTTACCAGGGATTTAGGACTTTCCAAATTAGCTGCCGAGATCTTGGGCTCACGACTTCGAGAGGACAACTTGCTGACTCCGGGAACAACATTCTCCTGGTATAGGAAACGAGAGGAAGAATTCCGGAAGTTTTTTGCAGTGCACGAAAATACCTCTTCCTTAGTGTACTGCTGCAATGTTGAGGGGCTAATCGAATCCTTGGGCCTGCCATATAACGCATCAGAATGGAGGCTATTTATAGACTCGTCTAAACGAAGTTTGAAAGCAGTACTTCTCAACATTGGGAATAGGGTTGCATCAGTCCCTGTAGCACATTCCGTACAACTTACTGAGAGCTACGATAACATGAAAATTTCACTGGATGCTCTCGTATACGACCAACATAACTGGAGGATTTGTGGAGATTTGAAGGTAATACTAATATCATAAGTAAACTATTGCTATTGACTATGTTGTTTTTCCAAAGGTTATTTGAGAGCGTATAAGAACACTTAACTTCCCCACAGAAGTGATACAGTCCAATGCATAGATTTTTTTATCTGATAGAACAAATTCTCTAAATTCTTTAAATATTTTCATTTTTTTTCAGATTGTGGCATTTGTATTGGGAATGCAAGGGGGATACACGAAATACCCATGTTTGATCTGCAAATGGGATAGCCGAGCGGATGAGAAGCACTATGCACAGCGTGAATGGGCATCCAGAGAGAATTTTGAACCTGGGTCGCATAATGTCGTTTCAGTGCCCCTTGTACCACCAACAAAAATTTTGCTCCCACCACTTCATATTAAGCTGGGCTTGATGAAAAATTTCATCAAATCAATGAATAAGGAGGGTTCAGCATTCCGATATCTCGAGAGTAAATTTCCTCATATATCTGATGCTAAACTAAATGCTGGGGTTTTTGATGGTCCTCAAATGCGAACTTTGATCAAGGATACTCAGTTCGAAAACGCAATGACTCCAACTGAGAAGAATGCCTGGCAGGCATTCAAATCAGTTGTCACTGATTTTCTTGGCAAGAGTAGAAGTCCAGAATACGAGTCCGTTGTCGAAAACTTGATGGAAGCTTTCAAAGCTAATGGGTCGCGCATGTCCATAAAAATGCACTTTTTGTGGTCCCACTTGGACTATTTTCCTGAAAATTGCGGGGATTATAGTGAGGAACAGGGTGAACGATTTCACCAAGATATCAAAATAATGGAAGAGAGGTACCAGGGAAACTGGGAAATCAATATGCTGGCGGACTATTGCTGGTGTTTGAAGCGAGACGTGCCCGGAGAAAAACAGACGGAAAGCCAAAAAAACTTAATTCCTTCCTCAATAAACTTTTTTCCATATTCATTGTATGAATAAAAGTATTTATTCACACAATGTTTTCATTTTTCACGAGTGTTCTTATAATATTACTCGTATCTACAGTGTTTAAGCTAAAAAAATCAATATATTTGGGGGTAAAATTGGACTTTAATAAATGGCCAATAGAGAAAAACCTCACCTGATTGAGGAAAACCAATGTCATTTTCGAATTGAGCATGGTCGAATTATATAATATGAGTTGAAAAAACTATCACAGCAGACAAACAAATTTCATATGCATACCAGTCTTATTTAGTTAATTTCAAACGAAAAAATTCAAAATTGAAATGGCTGTATCTTTTTACGTTTTCTGTCCTGCTGAAAATTAGTTCCATTTTCTAAATCAGAGTATGAAATTGCACTATTGAACAAATTTGTTAAAAAATCGAAAGAAGTGCATGGAAAGGATAAGACCCCATATACCTTAAGTAATATTTAATTAATTTCAAAAGGGAAAATTCAAAATTGAAATGGTCATAACTTTTCAAGATTTCATTTCTGCAAGAAATGAGTTGCATTTTCTAAATCAGCTTAAAAACTGCACTATTTTGCGAATTGGAAAAAAATTGAAAGAAGTGCGTGGAAAGGATAAGACCCCATAAACCTAACGTAATATTTAGTTAATTTCAAACGAAAAAATTCAAAATTGAAATGGTTGTAACTTTCTAAGTTATCATTCCTACAAAAACTGGTTTGCATTTCTAAATCAGAGTATGACAATGCACTATTGAGCAAATTTGTGAAAAAATCGAAAGAAGTGCATGGAAAGGATAAGACCCCATATTCCTTACGTAATATTTAGTTAATTTCAAACGGGAAAATTCAAAATTGAAATGGTCATAACTTTTTATGATTTTATTTCTACAAGAAATGAGTTCCATTTTCTAATGAGCTTCAAAACTGCACTATTGTGAGAATTTGGAAAAAATTCGAAAGAAGTGCGTTGAAAGGATAAGACCCCATAAACCTATACACAATATTTAGTTAATTTCAAACGAAAAAATTCAAAATTGAAATGGCTGTATCTTTTTACGTTTTCTTTCCTGCAAAAAATGAGTTCCATTTTCTAAATCAGAGTATCAAATTACACTATTGTACACATTTCTGAAACAATCTAAAGAAGTGCGTGGAAAGGATAAGACCCCATAACTAAAAATGAGTTGCATTTTGTAAATCAGAGTTAGAAACTACACTATTTAACAAATTTGTTAAACATCGAAAGAAGTGCATGGAAAGGATAAGACCCCATAAACATAACGTAATATTTAGTTAATTTCAAATGAAAACATTCAAAATTGAAATGGCTCTAACTTTCTAAGTTATCATTCCTGCAAAACATGAGTTGCATTTTCTAAATCAGAGTATGAACTGCACTTTTGAGCAAATTTGTGAAGAAATCTAAAGAAGTGCTTGGAAAGGATAAGACCCCATAAACGTAATGTAATATTTAGTTAATTTCAAACGAAAAATTCAAAATTGAAAATGGCTGTAACTTTCTAAGTTATCATTCCTGCAAAAACTGGTTTGCATTTCTAAATCAGAATATGACATTGCACTATTGAGCAAATTTTAAAAAAATCTAAAGAAGTGCGTGGAAACGATAAGACCCCATAAACCTAACGTAATATTTAGTTAATTTCAAACGAAAAAATTCAAAATTGAAATGGTTGTAACTTTCTAAGTTATCATTCCTACAAAAACTGGTTTGCATTTCTAAATCAGAGTATGACAATGCACTATTGAGCAAATTTGTGAAAAAATCGAAAGAAGTGCATGGAAAGGATAAGACCCCATATTCCTTACGTAATATTTAGTTAATTTCAAACGGGAAAATTCAAAATTGAAATGGTCATAACTTTTTATGATTTTATTTCTACAAGAAATGAGTTCCATTTTCTAATGAGCTTCAAAACTGCACTATTGTGAGAATTTGGAAAAAATTCGAAAGAAGTGCGTTGAAAGGATAAGACCCCATAAACCTATACACAATATTTAGTTAATTTCAAACGAAAAAATTCAAATTGAAATGGCTGTATCTTTTTACGTTTTCTTCCTGCAAAAATGAGTTCCATTTTCTAAATCAGAGTATCAAATTACACTATTGTACACATTTCTGAAACAATCTAAAAAAGTGCGTGGAAAGGATAAGACCCCATAACTAAAAAATGAGTTGCATTTTGTAAATCAGAGTTTAGAAACTACACTATTTAACAAATTTGTTAAACAATCGAAAGAAGTGCATGGAAAGGATAAGACCCCATAAACATAACGTAATATTTAGTTAATTTCAAATGAAAACATTCAAAATGAAATGGCTCTAACTTTTCTAAGTTATCATTCCTGCAAAACATGAGTTGCATTTCTAAATCAGAGTATGACACTGCACTTTTGAGCAAATTTGTGAAGAAATCTAAAGAAGTGCTTGGAAAGGATAAGACCCCATAAACGTAATGTAATATTTAGTTAATTTCAAACGAAAAAATTCAAAATTGAAAATGGCTGTAACTTTCTAAGTTATCATTCCTGCAAAAACTGGTTTGCATTTCTAAATCAGAATATGACATTGCACTATTGAGCAAATTTTTAAAAAAATCTAAAGAAGTGCGTGGAAACGATAAGACCCCATAAACCTAACGTAATATTTAGTTAATTTCATAGGAAAAAATTCAAAATTGAAATGGCTGTAACTTTTTACGTTTTCATTCTTACAAAAAATGAGTTGTATTTTCTAAATTAGCTTCAAACACTGCACTATTGGGCGGATTTGTGAAAAATTCGAAAGAAGTGCGTGGAAAGGATAAGACCCCATAAACCTATACAAAATATTTAGTTAATTTCAAACAACAAAATTCAAAATTGAAATGGCTGTAACTTTCTAATTTATCATTCCTCCAAAAAATGAGTTGCATTTTCTAAATCAGAGTATAATATTGCAATTTTGACCAAATTTTTGAAAAAATCTAAATAAGTGCGTCGAAAGGATAATACCCCATAAACCTAATGTATTATTTACTTAATTTCAAACGTAAAAATTCAAAATTGAAATGGCTCTAACTTTTTACGTTTTCTTTCCTGCTCAAAATGAGTTGCATTTTCTAAATTAGGGTTTGAAGTTGTACTTTTGAGCAAATTTGTGAAACAATCGAAAGAAGTGCATGGAAAGGATAAGACCCCATAAACCTAACGTATTATTTAGTTAATTTCAAAAGAAAAAATTCAAAATTGAAATGGTTGTATCTTTTTACGTTTCCTTTCCTGCTAAAAATGAGTTCCATTTTCTAAATCAGAGTATGCAATTGCACTATTGAACAAATTTGTTAAAACATCGAAAGAAGTGCATGGAAAGGATAAGACCCCATATACCTTATGTAATATTTAGTTAATTTCAAACGGGAAAATTCAAAATTGAAATGGTCATAACTTTTTAAAATTTCATTTCTACAAGAAATGAGTTGCATTTTCTAAATCAACTTAAAAACTGCACTATTGGGCGGATTTGTGAAAAATTCGAAAGAATTGCGTGATAAGGATAAGACCCCATAAACCTAACGTATTATTTAGTTAATTTCAAAAGAAAAAATTCAAAATTGAAATGGCTGTAACTTTTTAAGTTTTCATTCTTAAAAAAATGAGTTGCATTTTCTAAATTAGTTTCAAACACTGCACTATTGGGCGAATTTGTGAAACATTCGAAAGAAGTGCGTGGAAAGGATAAGACCCCATAAACCTAAACAAAATATTTAGATAATTTCAAACAACAAAATTCAAAATTGAAATGGCTTTAACTTTCTAATTTATCATTCCTGCAAAAAATGAGTTGCATTTTCTAAATCAGAGTATAATATTGCAATTTTGACCAAATTTGTGAAAAAATCTAAAGAAGTGCGTCGAAAGGATAAGACCCCATAAACCTAACGTATTATTTACTTAATTTCAAACGAAAAAATTCAAAATTGAAATGGCTCTAACTTTTTACGTTTTCTTTCCTGCTCAAAATGAGTTGCATTTTCTAAATTAAAGTGTGAAGTTGTACTTTTGAGCAAATTTGTGAAAAAATCGAAAGAAGTGCGTGGAAAGGATAAGACCCAATATACCTTACGTAATATTTAGTTAATTTCAAACGGGAAAATTCAAAATTGAAATGGTCATAACTTTTTAAAATTTCATTTCTACAAGAAATGAGTTGCATTTTCTAAATCAACTTAAAAACTGCACTATTGTGCGAATTTGGCAAAAATTCGAAAGAAGTGCGTGGAAAGGATAAGACCCCATAAACCTATACAAAATATTTAGTTAATTTCAAACAACAAAATTCAAAATTGAAATGGCTGTAACTTTCTAAGTTATCATTCCTGCAAAAAATGAGTTGCATTTTTTAAATCAGAGTATGAAATTGCAATTTTGAGCAAATTTGTGAAAAAATCTAAAGAAGTGCGTGGAAAGGATAAGACCCCATAAACCTAATGTAATATTTAGTTAATTTCAAACGAAAAAATTCGAAATTGAAATCGCTGTAACTTTCTAAGTTATCATTCTTGCAAAAACTGGTTTGCATTTCTAAATCAGAATATGACATTGCACTATTGAGCAAATTTTTAAAAAAATCTAAAGAAGTGCGTGGAAAGGATAAGACCCCATAAACCTAACGTAATATTTAGTTAATTTCATAGGAAATAATTCAAAATTGAAATGGCTGTAACTTTTTAAGTTTTCATTCTTGCAGAAAATGAGTTGTATTTTCTAAATTAGCTTCAAAAACTGCACTATTGGGCGGATTTGTGAAAAATTCTAAAGAATTGCGTGGAAAGGAAAAGACCCCATAAACGTAACGTATTACACTGGTATGCATCAATTTTGCTGTCAAGGGTTTTGTAAGTGATTCTTATAGAGGTTTTCCTGTTGATTTCGAATCTGCAATCCGTTTTTCTCTATAAGCTCAGGTTATCCGGCTATGGCCTCATAAGTAAAATAGAGTTTTTCGTGATTTTGTCAAAGCTGAATTGGAACAGTAACATCTATCATCACTTGTTTCACTTGTATAATATCTTTTTTTACTTTTCAGGCATATAGATAAAATATTTCATAATGAATAGAGCGTGTAAAAATGATCCCAATAGATTTGTTACATATGTGGGACGGTTACCATGCCAAATAACCAGTCCCAAATCACTAAATTTGTGAAGACAATGTATAGAGCATACTTTGGAATTAAGCTAGGGGACCAGGACAAAAATTTCGCCCCTCATATGTGCTGCAAGACGTGCATTGAAAATTTGAGAAGATGGAGCAAAGGCAGAGCGAAATCTTTGCCTTTTGGAATTCCCATGATTTGGAGAGAAGGAAAGGATCACGTGACAGATTGCTATTTCTGCATGACAAACCTCCAATGTGGGCTTATAAATTTATTTTTCTTAAATATTTTGAAATCCTCGTATGAAACTTGACATAATATTCACCATAATGTAATATTCACCATATATAGCATAATATTCACCATAATAGTAATCATACATTTACATATACATATTGTTATAGAAAATACATTTACACATACATATTGTTATACAAGTTACATTTACATATACAATGATTGTATATTTTCTTTCTTTTCCATTCATATTGTCCCCGAAGGGACAATATGAATGAAAACGAAAGAAAATATACAGACTCCATCGACCTATTTCATATCTTACAGACCGCAGCCTTCCCTCACGAGCCGCCACTGTCTGAATGCTTCTTCTATTTCATATGCAAGTTTTATATCCATGTTTCTGTGTTTCTATTTTCAGGAGTTAACAAGAAGAATAAACACATTGTTGTATACCCTGACATTCCTTCTGCTATGAGACCTGTACCCCATGGTCCTGGAATTCCAATACCCGACCCACCTCAAACCCTGGACTTCGATGATTCTGATGATGAATCAATGACCAATGCCAATGACCAGTCCCAGTCGTATATACCTCAAAATACCGCTTCAAATGAGCCGAGGCCTCTCAACCAGGCCAAACTTAATGATCTTACCAGGGATTTAGGACTTTCCAAATTAGCTGCCGAGATCTTGGGCTCACGACTTCGAGAGGACAACTTGCTGACTCCGGGAACAACATTCTCCTGGTATAGGAAACGAGAGGAAGAATTCCGGAAGTTTTTTGCAGTGCACGAAAATACCTCTTCCTTAGTGTACTGCTGCAATGTTGAGGGGCTAATCGAATCCTTGGGCCTGCCATATAACGCATCAGAATGGAGGCTATTTATAGACTCGTCTAAACGAAGTTTGAAAGCAGTACTTCTCAACATTGGGAATAGGGTTGCATCCAGTGGCGGTCCTAGCTTACATGACGCCCTGGGCGAACCTCACCTTCAGCGCCCCCTGTTCGCCAACACACACACATTCGAATCCCCCCAAAATAAAGGACAGACATAACTCTTTCACAAAATAACTTTTTATTGGACTAATTGTTGGAACTTCAGAACCAAAACAAAGACTCAAATTTCTGAATTTTACAAATCCTTCATCACGTAAATAGAATAACTCACTTAAGAGAATGTAATTATGATACTATGAACAGGAAAAATACAAATTAAATTGCACAACTGCCATAAATAAACTATTTTTATTTATTTCTTTATTTATTTATTCTTATTTTTATTTTTATTTTTTTTGCAGGCGCTCATGCCGCCCCTCCACAAATGCCGCCCTGTGCGGCTGCCCATATTGCCCATATGAGGAACCGCCACTGGTTGCATCAGTCCCTGTAGCACATTCCGTACAACTTACTGAGAGCTACGATAACATGAAAATTTTACTGGATGCTCTCGTATACGACCAACATAACTGGAGGATTTGTGGAGATTTGAAGGTAATACTAATATCATAAGTAAACTATTGCTATTGACTATGTTGTTTTTCCAAAGGTTATTTGAGAGCGTATAAGAACACTTAACTTCCCCACAGAAGTGATACAGTCCAATGCATAGATTTTTTTATCTGATAGAACAAATTCTCTAAATTCTTTAAATATTTTCATTTTTTTTCAGATTGTGGCATTTGTATTGGGAATGCAAGGGGGATACACGAAATACCCATGTTTGATCTGCAAATGGGATAGCCGAGCGGATGAGAAGCACTATGCACAGCGTGAATGGGCATCCAGAGAGAATTTTGAACCTGGGTCGCATAATGTCGTTTCAGTGCCCCTTGTACCACCAACAAAAATTTTGCTCCCACCACTTCATATTAAGCTGGGCTTGATGAAAAATTTCATCAAATCAATGAATAAGGAGGGTTCAGCATTCCGATATCTCGAGAGTAAATTTCCTCATATATCTGATGCTAAACTAAATGCTGGGGTTTTTGATGGTCCTCAAATGCGAACTTTGATCAAGGATACTCAGTTCGAAAACGCAATGACTCCAACTGAGAAGAATGCCTGGCAGGCATTCAAATCAGTTGTCACTGATTTTCTTGGCAAGCGTAGAAGTCCAGAATACGAGTCCGTTGTCGAAAACTTGATGGAAGCTTTCAAAGCTAATGGGTCGCGCATGTCCATAAAAATGCACTTTTTGTGGTCCCACTTTGACTATTTTCCTGAAGATTGCGGGGATTATAGTGAGGAACAGGGTGAACGATTTCACCAAGATATCAAAATAATGGAAGAGAGGTACCAGGGAAACTGGGAAATCAATATGCTGGCGGACTATTGCTGGTGTTTGAAGCGAGACGTGCCCGGAGAAAAACAGACGGAAAGCCAAAAAAACTTCATTCCTTCCTCAATAAACTTTTTTCCATATTCATTGTATGAATAAAAGTATTTATTCACACAATGTTTTCATTTTTCACGAGTGTTCTTATAATATTACTCGTATCTACAGTGTTTAAGCTAAAAAAAATCAATATATTTGGGGGTAAAATTGGACTTATAATAAATGGCCAATAGAGAAAAAACCTCAACTGATTGAGGAAAACCAATGTCATTTTCGAATTGAGCATGGTCGAATTATATAATATGAGTTGAAAAAACTATCACAGCAGACAAACAAATTTCATATGCATACCAGTCTTGTTTAGTTAATTTCAAACGAAAAAATTCAAAATTGAAATGGCTGTATCTTTTTACGTTTTCTGTCCTGCTGAAAATTAGTTCCATTTTCTAAATCAGAGTATGAAATTGCACTATTGAACAAATTTGTTAAAAAATCGAAAGAAGTGCATGGAAAGGATAATACCCCATATACCTTAAGTAATATTTAATTAATTTCAAAAGGGAAAATTCAAAATTGAAATGGTCATAACTTTTCAAGATTTCATTTCTACAAGAAATGAGTTGCATTTTCTAAATCAGCTTAAAAACTGCACTATTTTGCGAATTTGGAAAAAAATTGAAAGAAGTGCGTGGAAAGGATAAGACCCCATAAACCTAACGTAATATTTAGTTAATTTCAAACGAAAAAATTCAAAATTGAAATGGTTGTAACTTTCTAAGTTATCATTCCTACAAAAACTGGTTTGCATTTCTAAATCAGAGTATGACAATGCACTATTGAGCAAATTTGTGAAAAATCGAAAGAAGTGCATGGAAAGGATAAGACCCCATATTCCTAAGTAATATTTAGTTAATTTCAAACGGGAAAATTCAAAATTGAAATGGTCATAACTTTTTATGATTTTATTTCTACAAGAAATGAGTTTGCATTTTCTAATGAGCTTCAAAACTGCACTATTGTGAGAATTTGGAAAAAATTCGAAAGAAGTGCGTTGAAAGGATAAGACCCCATAAACCTATACACAATATTTAGTTAATTTCAAACGAAAAATTCAAAATTGAAATGGCTGTATCTTTTTACGTTTTCTTTCCTGCAAAAAATGAGTTCCATTTTCTAAATCAGAGTATCAAATTACACTATTGTACAATTTCTGAAACAATCTAAGAAGTGCGTGAAAGGATAAGACCCCATAACTAAAATGAGTTGCATTTTGTAAATCAGAGTTAGAAACTACACTATTTAACAAATTTGTTAAACAATCGAAAGAAGTGCATGGAAAGGATAAGACCCATAAACATAACGTAATATTTAGTTAATTTCAAATGAAAACATTCAAAATTGAAATGGCTCTAACTTTCTAAGTTATCATTCCTGCAAAACATGAGTTGCATTTTCTAAATCAGAGTATGACACTGCACTTTTGAGCAAATTTGTGAAAAAATCGAAAGAAGTGCATGGAAAGGATAAGACCCCATATTCCTTACGTAATATTTAGTTAATTTCAACGGGAAAATTCAAAATTGAAATGGTCATAACTTTTTATGATTTTATTTCTACAAGAAATGAGTTCCATTTTCTAATAAGCTTCAAAACTGCACTATTGTGAGAATTTGAAAAAATTCGAAAAGTGCGTTGAAAGGATAAGACCCCATAAAACTATACACAATATTTAGTTAATTTCAAACGAAAAAATTCAAAATTGAAATGGCTGTATCTTTTTACGTTTTTTCTCCTGCAAAAATGAGTTCCATTTTCTAAATCAAGTTATCAAATTACACTATGTACACATTTCTGAAACCATCTAAAGAAGTGCGTGGAAAGATAACCCCATAACTAAAAATGAGTTGCATTTTGTAACAGAGTTAGAAACTACACTATTAACAAATTTGTTAAACAATCGAAAGAAGTGCATGGAAAGGATAAGACCCCATAAACATAACGTAATATTTATTAATTTCAAATGAAAACATTCAAAATTGAAATGGCTCTAACTTTCTAAGTTATCATTCCTGCAAAACATGAGTTGCATTTTCTAAATCAGAGTATGACACTGCACTTGAGCAAATTTGTGAAAAAATCTAAAGAAGTGCTTGGAAAGGATAAGACCCCATAAACGTAATGTAATATTTAGTTAATTTCAAACGAAAAAATTCAAAATTGAAAATGGCTGTAACTTTCTAAGTTATCATTCTGCAAAAACTGGTTGCATTTCTAAATCAGAATATGACATTGCACTATTGAGCAAATTTTTAAAAAATCTAAAGAAGTGCGTGGAAACGATAAGTCCCCATAAACCTAACGTAATATTTAGTTAATTTCATAGGAAAAAATTCAAAATTGAAATGGCTGTAACTTTTTACGTTTTCATTCTTACACAAATGAGTTGTTTTCTAAATTAGCTTCAAACACTGCACTATTGGGCGATTTGTGAAAAATTCGAAAGAAGTGCGTGGAAAGGATAAGACCCCATAACCTATACAAATATTTAGTTAATTTCAAACAACAAAATTCAAAATTGAAATGGCTGTAACTTTCTAATTTATCATTCCTGCAAAAAATGAGTTGCATTTTCTAAATCAGAGTATAATATGCAATTTTGACAAATTTGTGAAAAAAATCTAAATAAGTGCGTCGAAAGGATAGTACCCATAACCTAATGTATTATTTACTTAATTTCAACGTAAAAATTCAAATTGAAATGGCTCTAACTTTTTTACGTTTTCTTTCCTGCTCAAAATGAGTTGCATTTTCTAAATTAGGTTGAAGTTGTACTTTTGAGCAAATTTGTGAACAATCGAAAGAAGTGCATGGAAAGGATAAGACCCCATAAACCTAAGGTATTATTTAGTTAATTTCAAAAGAAAAATTCAAAATTGAAATGGTTGTATCTTTTTACGTTTCCTTTCCTGCTAAAATGAGTTCCATTTTCTAAATCAGAGTATGCAATTGCACTATTGAACAAATTTGTTAAAACATCGAAAGAAGTGCATGGAAAGGATAAGACCCCATATACCTTATGTAATATTTAGTTAATTTCAAATGGGAAAATTCAAAATTGAAATGGTCATAACTTTTTAAAATTTCATTTCTACAAGAAATGAGTTGCATTTTCTAAATCAACTTAAAAACTGCACTATTGGGCGGATTTGTGAAAATTCGAAAGAATTGCGTGATAAGGATAAGACCCCATAAACCTAACGTATTATTTAGTTAATTTCAAAAGAAAAAATTCAAAATTGAAATGGCTGTAACTTTTTAAGTTTTCATTCTTAAAAAATGAGTTGCATTTTCTAAATTAGTTTTCAAACACTGCACTATTGGGCGAATTTGTGAAACATTCGAAAGAAGTGCGTGGAAAGGATAAGACCCCATAAACCTAAACAAAATATTTAGTTAATTTCAAACAACAAAATTCAAAATTGAAATGGCTGTAACTTTCTAATTTTCATTCCTGCAAAAAATGAGGTGCATTTTCTAAATCAGAGTATAATATTGCAATTTTGACCAAATTTGTGAAAAATCTAAAGAAGTGCGTCGAAAGGATAAGACCCCATAAACTAACGTATTATTTACTTAATTTCAAACGAAAAAATTCAAAATTGAAATGGCTCTAACTTTTTACGTTTTCTTTCCTGCTCAAAATGTGTTGCATTTTCTAAATTAGAGTGTGAAGTTGTACTTTTGAGCAAATTTGTGAAAAAATCGAAAGAAGTGCGTGGAAAGGATAAGACCCCATAAACCTAACGTATTATTTACTTAATTTCAAACGAAAATTCAAAATTGAAATGGCTGTAACTTTTTACGTTTTCTTTCCTGCTCAAAATGAGTTGCATTTTCTAAATTACAGTGTGAAGTTGTACTTTTGAGCAAATTTGTGAAAAAATCGAAAGAAGTGCGTGGAAAGGATAAGACCCAATATACCTTACGTAATATTTAGTTAATTTCAAACGGGAAAAATTCAAAATTGAAATGGTCATAACTTTTTAAAATTTCATTTCTACAAGAAATGAGTTGCATTTTCTAAATCAACTTAAAAACTGCACTATTGTGCGAATTTGGCAAAAATTCGAAAGAAGTGCGTGGAAAGGATAAGACCCCAAAACCTATACAATATTTAGTTAATTTCAAACAAAAATTCAAAATTGAAATGGCTGTAACTTTCTAAGTTATCATTCCTGCAAAAAATGAGTTGCATTTTAAATCAGAGTAGAAATTGCAATTTTGAGCAATTTGTGAAAAAATCTAAAGAAGTGCGTGGAAAGGATAAGACCCAATATACCTTACGTAATATTTAGTTAATTTCAAACGGGAAAATTCAAAATTGAAATGGTCATAACTTTTTAAAATTTCATTTCTACAAGAAATGAGTTGCATTTTCTAAATCAACTTAAAAACTGCACTATTGTGCGAATTTGGCAAAAATTCGAAAGAAGTGCGTGGAAAGGATAACCCCAAAAACCTATACAAATATTAGTTAATTTCAAAAAACAAAATTCAAAATTGAAATGGCTGTAACTTTCTAAGTTATCATTCCTGCAAAAATGAGTTGCATTTTTTAAATCAGAGTAGGAAATTGCAATTTTGAGCAAATTTGTGAAAAATCTAAAGAAGTGCGTGGAAAGGATAAGACCCCATAAACCTAATGTAATATTTAGTTAATTTCAAACGAAAAAATTCGAAATTGAAATCGCTGTAACTTTCTAAGTTATCATTCTTGCAAAAACTGGTTTGCATTTCTAAATCAGAATATGACATTGCACTATTGAGCAATTTTTAAAAAATCTAAAGAAGTGCGTGGAAAGGATAAGACCCCTAAACCTAACGTAATATTTAGTTAATTTCATAGAAATAATTCAAAATTGAAATGGCTGTAACTTTTTAAGTTTTCATTCTTGCAGAAAATGAGTTGCATTTTCTAAATCAACTTAAAAACTGCACTATTGGCGAATTGTGAAAAATTCTAAAGAATTGCGTGGAAAGGAAAAGACCCCATAACGTAACGTATTACACTGGTATGCATCAATTTTGCTGTCAAGGGTTTTGTAAGTGATTCTTATAGAGGTTTTCCTGTTGATTTCGAATCTGCAATCCGTTTTTCTCAATAAGCTCAGGTTATCCGGCTATGGCCTCATAAGTAAAATAGAGTTTTTCGTGATTTTGTCAAAGCTGAATTGGAACAGTAACATCTATCATCACTTGTTTCACTTGTATAATATCTTTTTTTACTTTTCAGGCATATAGATAAAATATTTCATAATGAATAGAGCGTGTAAAAATGATCCCAATAGATTCTGCTACATATGTGGACGGTTACCATGCCAAATAACCAGTCCCAAATCACTAATTTGCGAAGACAATGTATAGAGCATACTTTGGAATTAAGCTAGGGGACCAGGACAAAAATTTCGCCCCTCATATGTGCTGCAAGACGTGCATTGAAAATTTGAGAAGATGGAGCAAAGGCAGAGCGAAATCTTTGCCTTTTGGAATTCCCATGATTTGGAGAGAAGGAAAGGATCACGTGACAGATTGCTATTTCTGCATGACAAACCTCCAATGTGGGCTTATAAATTTATTTTTCTTAAATATTTTGAAATCCTCGTATAAACTTGACATAATATTCACCATAATGTAATATTCACCATATATAGCATAATATTCACCATAATAGTAATCATACATTTACATATCATATTGTTATAGAAAATACATTTACACATACATATTGTTATACAAGTTACATTTACATATACAATGATTGTATATTTTCTTTCTTTTCCATTCATATTGTCCCCGAAGGGACAATATGAATGAAAAAGAAAGAAAATATACAGACTCCATCGACCTATTTCATATCTTACAGACCGCAGCCTTCCCTCACGAGCCGCCACTGTCTGAATGCTTCTTCTATTTCATATGCAAGTTTTATATCCATGTTTCTGTGTTTCTATTTTCAGGAGTTAACAAGAAGAATAAACACATTGTTGTATACCCTGACATTCCTTCTGCTATGAGACCTGTACCCCATGTCTGGAATTCCAATACCCGACCCACCTCAAACCCTGGACTTCGATGATTCTGATGATGAATCAATGACCAATGCCAATGACCAGTCCCAGTCGTATATACCTCAAAATACCGCTTCAAATGAGCCGAGGCCTCTCAACCAGGCCAAACTTAATGATCTTACCAGGGATTTAGGACTTTCCAAATTAGCTGCCGAGATCTTGGGCTCACGACTTCGAGAGGACAACTTGCTGACTCCGGGAACAACATTCTCCTGGTATAGGAAACGAGAGGAAGAATTCCGCAAGTTTTTTGCAGTGCACGAAAATACCTCTTCCTTAGTGTACTGCTGCAATGTTGAGGGGCTAATCGAATCCTTGGGCCTGCCATATAACGCATCAGAATGGAGGCTATTTATAGACTCGTCTAAACGAAGTTTGAAAGCAGTACTTCTCAACATTGGGAATAGGGTTGCATCAGTCCCTGTAGCACATTCCGTACAACTTACTGAGAGCTACGATAACATGAAAATTTTACTGGATGCTCTCGTATACGACCAACATAACTGGAGGATTTGTGGAGATTTGAAGGTAATACTAATATCATAAGTAAACTATTGCTATTGACTATGTTGTTTTTCCAAAGGTTATTTGAGAGCGTATAAGAACACTTAACTTCCCCACAGAAGTGATACAGTCCAATGCATAGATTTTTTTATCTGATAGAACAAATTCTCTAAATTCTTTAAATATTTTCATTTTTTTTCAGATTGTGGCATTTGTATTGGGAATGCAAGGGGGATACACGAAATGCCCATGTTTGATCTGCAAATGGGATAGCCGAGCGGATGAGAAGCACTATGTACAGCGTGAATGGGCATCCAGAGAGAATTTTGAACCTGGGTCGCATAATGTCGTTTCAGTGCCCTTTGTACCACCAACAAAAATTGCTCCCACCACTTCATATTAAGCTGGGCTTGATGAAAAATTTCATCAAATCAATGAATAAGGAGGGTTCAGCATTCCGATATCTCGAGAGTAAATTTCCTCATATATCTGATGCTAAACTAAATGCTGGGGTTTTTGATGGTCCTCAAATGCGAACTTTGATCAAGGATACTCAGTTCGAAAACGCAATGACTCCAACTGAGAAGAATGCCTGGCAGGCATTCAAATCAGTTGTCACTGATTTTCTTGGCAAGCGTAGAAGTCCAGAATACGAGTCCGTTGTCGAAAACTTGATGGAAGCTTTCAAAGCTAATGGGTCGCGCATGTCCATAAAAATGCACTTTTTGTGGTCCCACTTGGACTATTTTCCTGAAAATTGCGGGGATTATAGTGAGGAACAGGGTGAACGATTTCACCAAGATATCAAAATAATGGAAGAGAGGTACCAGGGAAACTGGGAAATCAATATGCTGGCGGACTATTGCTGGTGTTTGAAGCGAGACGTGCCCGGAGAAAAACAGACGGAAAGCCAAAAAAACTTCATTCCTTCCTCAATAAACTTTTTTCCATATTCATTGTATGAATAAAAGTATTTATTCACACAATGTTTTCATTTTTCACGAGTGTTCTTATAATATTACTCGTATCTACAGTGTTTAAGCTAAAAAAAATCAATATATTTGGGGGTAAAATTGGACTTATAATAATGGCCAATAGAGAAAAAACCTCAACTGATTGAGGAAAACCAATGTCATTTTCGAATTGAGCATGGTCGAATTATATAATATGAGTTGAAAAAACTATCACAGCAGACAAACAAATTTCATATGCATACCAGTGTTATTTAGTTAATTTCAAACGAAAAAATTCAAATTGAAATGGCTGTATCTTTTTACGTTTTCTGTCCTGCTGAAAATTAGTTCCATTTTCTAAATCAGAGTATGAAATTGCACTATTGAACAAATTTGTTAAAAAATCGAAAGAAGTGCATGGAAAGGATAAGACCCCATATACCTTAAGTAATATTTAATTAATTTCAAAATGGAAAATTCAAAATTGAAATGGTCATAACTTTTCAAGATTTCATTTCTACAAGAAATGAGTTGCATTTTCTAAATCAGCTTAAAAACTGCACTATTTTGCGAATTTAGAAAAAAATTGAAAGAAGTGCGTGGAAAGGATAAGACCCCATAAACCTAATGTAATATTTAGTTAATTTCAAACGAAAAAATTCAAAATTGAAATGGTTGTAACTTTCTAAGTTATCATTCCTACAAAAATTGGTTTGCATTTCTAAATCAGAGTATGACATTGCACTATTGAGCAAATTTGTGAAAAAATCGAAAGAAGTGCGTGGAAAGGATAAGACCCCATATACCTTACGTAATATTTAGTTAATTTCAAACGGGAAAATTCAAAATTGAAATGGTCATAACTTTTTATGATTTCATTTCTACAAGAAATGAGTTCCATTTTCTAATGAGCTTCAAAACTGCACTATTGTGCAAATTTGGAAAAAATTCGAAAGAAGTGCGTGGAAAGGATAAGACCCCATAAACCTATACACAATATTTAGTTAATTTCAAACGAAAAAATTCAAAATTGAAATGGCTGTATCTTTTTACGTTTTCTTTCCTGCAAAAAATGAGTTGCATTTTCTAAATCAGAGTATCAATTACACTATGTTTACACATTTCTGAAACAATCTAAAGAAGTGCGTGGAAAGGATAGACCCATAACTAAAAATGAGTTGCATTTTGTAAATCAGAGTTAGAAACTACACTATTTAACAATTTGTTAAACAATCGAAAGAAGTGCATGGAAAGGATAAGACCCCATAAACATAACGTAATATTTAGTTAATTTCAAATGAAAACATTCAAAATTGAAATGGCTCTAACTTTCTAAGTTATCATTCCTGCAAAACATGAGTTGCATTTTCTAAATCAGAGTATGACACTGCACTTTTGAGCAAATTTGTGAAAAAATCTAAAGAAGTGCTTGGAAAGGATAAGACCCCATAAACGTAATGTAATATTTAGTTAATTTCAAACGAAAAAATTCAAAATTGAAAATGGCTGTAACTTTCTAAGTTATCATTCCTGCAAAAACTGGTTTGCATTTCTAAATCAGAATATGACATTGCACTATTGAGCAAATTTTAAAAAAATCTAAAGAAGTGCGTGGAAACGATAAGACCCCATAAACCTAACGTAATATTAGTTAATTTCATAGGAAAAAATTCAAAATTGAAATGGCTGTAACTTTTTACGTTTTCATTCTTACAAAAAATGAGTTGTATTTTCTAAATTAGCTTCAAACACTGCACTATTGGGCGGATTTGTGAAAAATTCGAAAGAAGTGCGTGGAAAGGATAAGACCCCATAAACCTATACAAAATATTTAGTTAATTTCAAACAACAAAATTCAAAATTGAAATGGCTGTAACTTTCTAATTTATCATTCCTGCAAAAAATGAATTGCATTTTCTAAATCAGAGTATAATATTGCAATTTTGACCAAATTTGTGAAAAAATCTAAATAAGTGCGTCGAAAGGATAATACCCATAAACCTAATGTATTATTTACTTAATTTCAAACGTAAAAATTCAAAATTGAAATGGCTCTAACTTTTTACGTTTTCTTTCCTGCTCAAAATGAGTTGCATTTTCTAAATTAGAGTTTGAAGTTGTACTTTTGAGCAAATTTGTGAAACAATCGAAAGAAGTGCGTGGAAAGGATAAGACCCCATAAACCTAACGTATTATTTAGTTAATTTCAAAAGAAAAAATTCAAAATTGAAATGGTTGTATCTTTTTACGTTTCCTTTCCTGCTAAAAATGAGTTCCATTTTCTAAATCAGAGTATGCAATTGCACTATTGAACAAATTTGTTAAAACATCGAAAGAAGTGCATGGAAAGGATAAGACCCCATATACCTTATGTAATATTTAGTTAATTTCAAACGGGAAAATTCAAAATTGAAATGGTCATAACTTTTTAAAATTTCATTTCTACAAGAAATGAGTTGCATTTTCTAAATCAACTTAAAAACTGCACTATTGGGCGGATTTGTGAAAAATTCGAAAGAATTGCGTGATAAGGATAAGACCCCATAAACCTAACCTATTATTTAGTTAATTTCAAAAGAAAAAATTCAAAATTGAAATGGCTGTAACTTTTTAAGTTTTCATTCTTAAAAAAATGAGTTGCATTTTCTAAATTAGTTTCAAACACTGCCCTATTGGGCGAATTTATGAAACATTCGAAAGAAGTGCGTGGAAAGGATAAGACCCCATAAACCTATACAAAATATTTAGTTAATTTCAAACAACAAAATTCAAAATTGAAATGGCTGTAACTTTCTAATTTATCATTCCTGCAAAAAATGAGTTGCATTTTCTAAATCAGAGTATAATATTACAATTTTGACCAAATTTGTGAAAAAATCTAAAGAAGTACGTCGAAAGGATAAGACCCCATAAACCTAACGTATTATTTACTTAATTTCAAACGAAAAAATTCAAAATTGAAATGGCTCTAACTTTTTACGTTTTCTTTCCTGCTCAAAATGAGTTGCATTTTCTAAATTAGAGTGTGAAGTTGTACTTTTGAGCAAATTTGTGAAAAAATCGAAAGAAGTGCGTGGAAAGGATAAGACCCCATAAACCTAACGTATTATTTACTTAATTTCAAACGAAAAAATTCAAAATTGAAATGGCTCTAACTTTTTACGTTTTCTTTCCTGCTCAAAATGAGTTGCATTTTCTAAATTACAGTGTGAAGTTGTACTTTTGAGCAAATTTGTGAAAAAATCGAAAGAAGTGCGTGGAAAGGATAAGACCCAATATACCTTACGTAATATTTAGTTAATTTCAAACGGGAAAATTCAAAATTGAAATGGTCATAACTTTTTAAAATTTCATTTCTACAAGAAATGAGTTGCATTTTCTAAATCAACTTAAAAACTGCACTATTGTGCGAATTTGGCAAAAATTTGAAAGATGTGCGTGGAAAGGATAAGACCCCATAAACCTATACAAAATATTTAGTTAATTTTAAACAACAAAATTCAAAATTGAAATGGCTGTAACTTTCTAAGTTATCGTTCCTGCAAAAAATGAGTTGTATTTTTTAAATCAGAGTATGAAATTGCAATTTTGAGCAAATTTGTGAAAAAATCTAAAGAAGTGCGTGGAAAGGATAAGACCCCATAAACCTAATGTAATATTTAGTTAATTTCAAACGAAAAAATTCGAAATTGAAATCGCTGTAACTTTTCTAAGTTATCATCTTGCAAAAACTGGTTGCATTTCTAAATCAGAATATGACATTGCACTATTGAGCAAATTTTTAAAAAAATCTAAAGAAGTGCGTGGAAAGGATAAGACCCCATAAACCTAACTAATATTTAGTTAATTTCATAGGAAATAATTCAAATTGAAATGGCTGTAACTTTTTAAGTTTTCATTCTTGCAGAAAATGAGTTGTATTTTCTAAATTAGCTTCAAAACTGCACTATTGGGCGGATTTGTGAAAAATTCTAAAGAATTGCGTGGAAAGGAAAAGACCCCATAAAGGTAACGTATTACACTGGTATGCATCAATTTTGCTGTCAAGGGTTTTGTAAGTGATTCCTATAGAGGTTTTCCTGTTGATTTCGAATCTGCAATCCGTTTTTCTCAATAAGCTCAGGTTATCCGGCTATGGCCTCATAACTAAAATAGAGTTTTTCGTGATTTTGTCAAAGCTGAATTGGAACAGTAACATCTATCATCACTTGTTTCACTTGTATAATATCTTTTTTTACTTTTCAGGCATATAGATAAAATATTTCATAATGAATAGAGCGTGTAAAAATGATCCCAATAGATTCTGCTACATATGTGGGACGGTTACCATGCCAAATAACCAGTCCCAAATCACTAAATTTGTGAAGACAATGTATAGAGCATACTTTGGAATTAAGCTAGGGGACCAGGACAAAAATTTCCCCCTCATGTGTGCTGCAAGACGTGCATTGAAAATTTGAGAAGATGGAGCAAAGGCAGAGCGAAATCTTTGCCTTTTGGAAT
>JAJOZX010002174.1:0-27588 GCA_023014485.1 Bathynomus jamesi
TGACATTAAGAAGTTGTCCAAAAAAGGTTCGCCGGCCTATTGGCTCAAATAGGATGGACCCTAAATACACCCTAAAGACAATGAAACACCCTCCAAGTGTGATGGTTTGGGGTTGTTTCGGTTACTATGGGCGTGGAAACTTATATTTTCTTCCGAAGAACACAACTATGAATGGTGCACGGTATTTAGCAATGCTACAGGATAAACTTCCAATGGCAATGGCAATCCAAAGGACAAAAACATACATGCATGATGGTGCACCATGTCACAGGGCCAAAATAGTGACAAAATGGATTACTGACAATAAATTTGATATTTTGGATTGGCCTGGTAATAGTCCAGATCTCAATCCGATAGAAAATCTGTGGCTAATAATAAAAAATAAGGTTGAATGCCACGACACTGGCTCAGTCGAAAAATTACAAGAGGCCATCAAAAAGGTATGGTACAAGGAAATATCAGTGGAAGTTTGTCAAAACTTGATTAAATCCATGCCAAAATGTCTAGAACAAGTCATCCAAACCAAAGGACAGATGACAAAATACTAATATAAGGTTAGTATACATTTAAACATTGTTTTTTATGTAAAAAATACAAATTTCAAGGGTGATCGGATACTTTTCGCGGGCACTGTATATATATATATATATACCCTTTGGATAACCTTTGGTTAGCTTCCGCCCGAATTGTTCATTCTGACGAAGGTCAAGCTTTCCACTCCACCTTAGACCTACAGTTTAACGTGGAACCATCAACAGCCCAGCGTCTTAACCACTAGGACACGTAGGGTGCCCATTTATCTGCCAACCACTTTCTTTTATTATGTGTAATGACCACCTTAGACCTACAGTTTAACGTGGAACCATCAACAGCCCCAGCGTCTTAACCACTAGGACACGTAGGGCACCCATTTATCTGCCAACCACTTTCTTTTATTATGTGTAATGACCACCTTAGACCTACAGTTTAACGTGGAACCATCAACAGCCCCAGCGTCTTAACCACTAGGACACGTAGGGTACCCATTTATCTGCCAACCACTTTCTTTTATTATGTGTAATGACCACCTTAGACCTACAGTTTAACGTGGAACCATCAACAGCCCCAGCGTCTTAACCACTAGGACACGTAGGTGCCCATTTATCTGCCAACCACTTTCTTTTATTATGTGTAATGACCACCTTAGACCTACAGTTTAACGTGGAACCATCAACAGCCCCAGCGTCTTAACCACTAGGACACGTAGGGCACCCATTTATCTGCCAACCACTTTCTTTTATTATGTGTAATGACCACCTTAGACCTACAGTTTAACGTGGAACCATCAACAGCCCCAGCGTCTTAACCACTAGGACACGTAGGGCACCCATTTATCTGCCAACCACTTTCTTTTATTATGTGTAATGACCACCTTAGACCTACAGTTTAACGTGGAACCATCAACAGCCCAGCGTCTTAACCACTAGGACACGTAGGGTACCCATTTATCTGCCAACCACTTTCTTTTATTATGTGTAATGACCACCTTAGACCTACAGTTTAACGAACCATCAACAGCCCCGCGTCTTAACCACTAGGACACGTAGGGTGCCCATTTATCTGCCAACCACTTTCTTTTATTATGTGTAATGACCACCTTAGACCTACAGTTTAACGTGGAACCATCAACAGCCCCAGCGTCTTAACCACTAGGACACGTAGGGCACCCATTTATCTGCCAACCACTTTCTTTTATTATGTGTAATGACCACCTTAGACCTACAGTTTAACGTGGAACCATCAACAGCCCCAGCGTCTTAACCACTAGGACACGTAGGGTACCCATTTATCTGCCAACCACTTTCTTTTATTATGTGGAATGACCACCTTAGACCTACAGTTTAACTCCGAACCATCAACAGCCCCGCGTCTTAACCACTAGGACACGTAGGGTGCCCATTTATCTGCCAACCACTTTATTTTATTATGTGTAATGACCACCTTAGACCTACAGTTTAACGTTGAAACCGAATGTTATTTTTAAAATATAATTATGATATATTTCTTTATACCCTCTCGATTACATTAGTGACTAATGATGCGGGAAATTGAGTAAATGGAAATATTATTTTCTCGAAAACTATGGGTGATAGAAAACTTCTGAAACCATATTTGGAATCAATATCAAAAGTTCTATACGAATCACCAAATAATTTTCAAAGGAGAATAAGAGCATTAATTCTATTAGTGAAAATATAAAGATGCAATTACTCGTCCGTACCCGTTATAGCGGAATGGTACACGTCATAGCTCCACCCAGCTACATCGGCAGCCAATCACGACGAACATCTGGTCTTTTGGGCGGAGCTTGGCGAATGTGCATATAAAAGGGGATATTTTCAGTTGGGAGTAACAGTAGCTATTTTCGCATCAGTGAATAATCATTCCTCAACCATGGACCTGTACGTCTCCCCAGATTTGTATGAAGAAAGTGATACTGCAGCATTAACCGCAATTAGTCTTTTCAATGCGATTGATTGTGGCGAATTATTTTCGACGCAAACCGTAGAAGATATTTGCAGTGACGCTCCTTACAATCCGACGCAAGGGACTACCATAGAAATGTAAGTGTCCATAATTCGATTTTATATATATACGGAGAGTTGTAGTATTTCGTCAAATAGATACTAGTCAAAAATGTCAATCAATGTTATTTCCCCATCATGCTAAAATCGAAATTGGTAATCGAATCAAAGATATCTTCACATAATGGGGATCTGTCTGTATACTCTGTATATGTTTTAAAAGCATTATTCCTTTAAGGTCCGATGAGGATTTGACACGTGTTATACAATCTTTTGAAGAACCTCGGAATATGGATGATATACTGATCAGTCAGCAGTGTCACACATCCTCCACCATGGACCTGTACGTCTCCCCAGACTTGTATGAAGAACGTGATACTGCAGCATTAACCACAATTAGTCTTTTCAATGCGATTGATTGTGGCGAATTATTATTTTCAACGCAAACCGTAGAAGATATTTGCAGTGACGCTCCTTACAACCCGACGCAAGGGACTACCATAGAAATGTAAGTGTCTATAATTAGAATTTTATATATATATGGAGAGTTGTAGTATCTCGTCAAATAGATACTCGCCAAAAATGTCAATCAGTGTTATTTCCCCATTATGCTAAAATCGAAATTTTTATGGCGTTCACTCCTCGAACCAAAGATATCTTCACATAATGGGGATCTGTCTGTCTGTATACTCTGTATATGTTTTAAAAGCATTATTCCTTTAAGGTCCGATGAGGATTTGACACGAGTTATACAATCTTTTGAAGAATCTCGGAATAGGGAGGGTATACTGATCAGTCAACAATGTCACACCGAAATAATGTAAGTGTTTTTCGATCTTTTTGGGATAAGAAGACACAATATATTTTCATAAATTTATTAAATGAAAGAAATCAGTACAATAAACGAATATACCGTTACAAATATACGAACAAAAACATTATAATATACAACGAGTACGTACAATTGGAAAACGGTTTTTTATCTGTCTGCATACCATTTCATCGTTTCGGTGAGTGTGACACGGGTCAAATAAATTTAAAAAATTTATAAATTCTTTATCATTTGACATATGCATGAGAAATGAGACACAGTACATTCCGCAAACATTAGTAAAATATCCCTGCATACGAAATGGGTTCCATACAACTTCGGGAATATGTAACTGAGCGAGAAATTTTACAATAATAGGGTCACTCCAGGGTTGAGTACCGAGTGAATCAAAATAGTACAGGCGCTGTCTATTTTTAAAATAGACAGCGATCCAGTGAATCCCTTCATTACCGATGATGTCTGTGTTCACAATAAGACTACCGCATTCTCGCGTACTTGGCAAACTCAATGTTTCATTCTTCGCAAACACGCCGATAAATTTGGAACGTGTGACTCGCTCCATTACTTTCTGAAGTGTATTAGCATCCATTTTAAAAGTCAGTGATAACGCTTCTAAATCTATCTACTTCTATTAGGGCTTGCGATTCGAGATATACTAGTACACTAATAGGAGCGTCTATAGGCTTGGCGAATTCCAGCCGCACTGAGATGTTACCGCTCTGCTGTGGTGTTAAATGGGTATTTACGCTAGCAGATAAGTCAGGTGTAATGTCAAACGGATAAAGGTTAAATTGATCAATGAATTCTTCCTGCGTTACCCCATTACCAAGCTCATCACAATCACCTGCAATATGGGTCAGATTACTATAGGCTCTGGCACAAAGAGGTAACACAGCGTCTGATGAATAGTCCGTACCCATTGTTCCACCCAAAGCAGTGCCATTAACGTATAGAGTTATATTTTTAAGTCCGAAATTCTCGAATTTAAAGGCACTCTTTTTATATTTTCCATTCACCGAAGCGTGGTCCTGCATGCCGATTAATATCCTTTTAGGAAGATTTCCCAGGGCAATGTTTTCTATCTGCTTCGATGCCAACCCTGCAGGAACCGTATATAGTTTGATCTGCACTCTGTTAATAGGATATTTCACTGTAGCGTTTAGTAAATTTTTCTCAATTTCTAGTTGTTTTGGTGAACTTAATTTCACTCGCCGTACGCGGAGGTATGTGTCCATAATGTGAACCACAACGGACTTTGCACCCTCTTCTTGATTCGCATCCAGATTTAAGCAGATCTCAGGACTCGTGCGGGTGAGCTTTATTTTCATATCCACCCCGTTCACAAGCAACTTCTCCTGGAAAGTGAAATCTGTGTGCAACCGTCCAAAACACTCGTATATTTTCTTTTTAGAATTTTTAAATTTGTCCTTTATACTATTTTCATCTTTAGTTTGATAATATCCCTCCGCACTTAAAAAGGTAGCCTTCGCTTCTTTGGAAAAGTTGAGGACATTTTCCAAATAGGCTCGTAGATGATAGTACCCCGTGCCTGCCGATATGTTGGTCTGATTTAAATATACGTCACACTGGTTGAATATGGCGTGCAGAAAGTTTGTTTCAGGGTATACAGCATATTTGTCATCGCAGGCCGTTCCATCAGAATGGGCTATACGTAGCTTAGCGTACATGTGCACACAGCTTGGATCAAAAAAGTAAGGACCTGAGCTGGGTATCACGAATTCTATAGGTGCACTCGGTGAACTAATTGTGTTTAAAGGGTTAATTGTAATAAAGTCACTGTGCTCAATAGAAACTTGGGTTGGCGGGAGCTCAAAAAAGGACAGCTCCGATTTACAGCATTGTGAACTACATGGGTGGATGAAGCGTGCCATGGCGAAATAGTGACTCCTCTCTCGACAAGTGGTAAACAAACTATGATTCATGAGATCAATATCCTTAGCTTATATCAGTCAAAAAAGTGGTCAACCATAGGTTTCATTCGCTTACAGCATTTCTTTTTTGATAGCCTTTTACGTTTAATACCACGTGACCCCTTCTTCTTCCGGGGAGCCCTCTTCTTCTTCCCGCCACCACGCATTTTTCTCTTTGCATCTTTGATGATTTCGTTCCGTGTACGCTTTAAATGTTTTTTTAGAGCTTCTTTAGGTTTAGCCCCGGCCAATATGTCTTCTGCAGTGTTAAGACCTGATTGTAGCGCTTTCCTTCCAAGGTATCTGGCACCCCTCTTCAGCAAAGGAACAGCCGTACGTAGTATGGATGAAAAAATGGATCCAAGTCCACTACCGCGCTGGTATCGCATCCCTCGATAGACGGTGAAAGGCTTTCTATCCATTATAACTCAGTGCGTCGAAAGTGTAGCTTCACTGTTAAGCTCCCGTTACCGAATGGGAAGTTTTCGCCCTCAATCGTTCTTATATATATTGTGATATTGGTTATTAAATTAGTTGCGACATTCACATAATGGGGCCTGTCATATGTAATACTCAAACTCCTTCCTCTATGGTTGGGGATGTGAGCAATGCGCAGCAGGCGTGCCTGGGTATCCCCAACAAACTGGTGCTCCACTATATTACTGTAAATATAGCACATGTCTGGGGACCTTTCAGCCAATTTCTCCATCTTCAATTGATACATTAATCTGGACAAGTTATACTGTGTCTCGTGAAATGTGTCTCTTTGGAAGGCTGCGCTATATCGGCCGTTGGTTAGAATTTTGAACTTTCTATGTTCTTTAAGACGTCTGTTAGTCTTTGATTTTAGGATTAGTGTATGTGCAGGGTTGTTTACGATTTCATATACTAAATCATTCGTAAGGTTTGAGTTTCTTAAACTCACGTTTAAGCCTCTCACAACATCCTCGGCCGAACCATATTGACCCGGCCCTAGTCTTACTTCTGTACTGTAATACCGTGTAATCTTAGTCCGAGCGATGCGCATAGTTTCATCCATAGCTACCCCAGCTTTTTCACACTCGTCAATGTCTCTAAGAATCGTAAAAACGGTTTCTTTATGTTCAATATTTAAAAAGACGGTGTCCAGCTGAATTTCGCATATCCCCACCTCATACGAATCACGACCCAATTCAATGTGCCCATGGAGTTCTGTTACAAAGTTGGCTAGCGTGTTGTTAGGGTGTACAGACAGGGACGAGGAGGACGGGAGTGTGACGTAGAAATGGTTAGGAGCCATGTTGCATACTATTTAAGCTTCATTATTGCATCAGCTTTTATATAGGTGTTGAAGCTTTCTGGGTACCCTAGCCATTTCACCAGGTACATTTTTCTCCTTCCTGAACCTTTGCTTCCTAAAATTTTCTCAATTTTAAACACATTTTTTTCTAAATTAAACGCAACTTTCTGCAATTCCTCGCGGTAAAAGCCTCCTGAGATTTCTTCCCCATTCAAATCTTCAATGTAATACATCATTATTACACCTTTAGGTCTCACAGCCCTAACTTTAAAAATCTCGCGTGTCCATCCTTGCTCAAAACCCTTTGCGAATTTATTCCCCGAACGCGACAGCCTTACATAATCATTGATTTTGAAGCGCACAGAGTGGTGGTGGTGGTGGTGGTGGTGGTGATCCATCTCTTCTCGGGAGCGTACCTCTTTCTAAAACTTCGTTAGGTGTTGCCCCAATCGTGCGATGGTGTGAGCGGTTGTAGGATGATGCCAATGATTCCAGAATGTCTAGAAATCTGTATGTGTTTTTATGTGTAAAATAACGGTGCATGCGTTCCTTTATGGTGCGCTGAACTCTTTCAGCTAAAGAAGCCTTATGTATAGAATTGGTTGTGTAATAGCTGATATTAAACTCTGTCAACATATTCTGAAAAGCACGGCCTATAAACTCCTTCCCCATATCCGTACAAAAATAGCCAGGAACCCTGTTTTCTTTTAACATTAGCGTTTTGGTGGCTTTAGCAACTGTTTCAGGTGATTTATTTTTCAGAGGAACTAGCCACAGATATCTAGAGAACACGTCTATTATGAATAGAATGTAGCGGTAACCATCGTTATACACAGAATATCTTTGCATGTCTGTTAAATCTGCTTGCCAAATAGAATCAATCGAGGAAGCCGTTGTCTTGGCTGTTTTAAACCTTTTTCTCACAGGCTTATGAAGCGTATAAGCGTCCTGCTCCCTCAAAAATCTTTCAACATCTTTTTTTCCTACTCCGTAAACACTTCTGTACAGTCTATCTACGCCGCCGTAAGAGGATGGGGTAGAAATGTCATAATAGCGTTTAGTTAATACGTTAGCCATTTGCGTATTTTAGAGGCACGTGGGTAGGGTTGGTTTAACCTCTTCTTGCTCCTCTTCAAAGGTGTTACCGCCGGGGGTGACGGCGCCTTCAATTGTGTCACAGGCGTTGCATGTTCCAAGTCTTTTAACCTGTTCAGATTTCCTATCAACGTTTTAGGGACATTTATTTGTTGTAGTCTTGCTTTAATATGCTTCCATCCTGATGGTGATGGCCTATCCCACTTTCTCACCAGATCATGGACAATGTCTACGATATTCGATCCCTGTACCTTTGATCCTTCCACAATGATCTCCCCTGTATCGGTCCATTGTATGGCGGGATCCTCATTCAATAGATTATAAAGACTTAAGCCTTTACTCCTCAATGTAAGTGGGAGGGTATTTTTTAATACATGTTCGATATGTTGTGTGGCTAATCTTTTTGGTTGGTCAGCTGTGTCGTCGGGTATAGATCCTATGTCGCCATCGTCCCCCGTGCTGTGCCTAATAACCACAGGAATCTCTGTAGGGCTCTTATAATTTTCGTACTCGTGAAGAAATTTCTGCAGAGCTTCTTGGTATAAGATTCTTTTCTCATCAGGTGTTTTTTCACTGTTTAATAGGGCTAACAATTCGCTTTCCATTCTTTTAAGTCTGCTTTTACGGGGATCTAGATCCGTGTCTCTTTGCAGTGAGGCGTACACCTCGTGGGGAATCACTACCACTTTCTTCATTATATTAATCTAGTCAGTAAAGGACCCAAAACTGAAAATAAGATGGGGAGAAATGACCCTCCTGTTTGTACAATAATTCGTTTTTTCTTCGCTACAGTTTGGCTTTTACGAGCGAGTGCACGTATTATGTTCTTGTAGCGGCGTAGGCGAGCCTTCTGATGGGTTTTCATTGATACATTGCAATTTATAACGTTAAGACAGATTTCACAGATGCATTTTAAAAAGTCGGCATCGATATTTTTAATAAACATCTGCTGCATTGCCCGGGGCAGTCGATGATAGATTTTTATTAATTCACGGTATTTCTTTAGTCTCTTTGTCATTCTGGAATATACACCGTTTCAGGCTCGTTTGGAAATATATTCGTTCGCAGAAGCACTCTAAACGTGTTTCGCGGATGAAGGTCGCAAAGCAAATATCCGTAACGCGTGCTTGTAGCTTCTTTATAAACTTCCAAAAACTCCTTACGCTGATTCGGGAACATTTGATTGGCTAATACCCCAATTTGTGATACATCTCTACGTTGCGCGAATAAGACTAGATATTGCGTATTTAACGACACATCGCGCATGTATCTATTTTTGAAAAATAGATTCTGATTGATGAAGAACACGCTTATGTTAAGATGGTGGGAGAATACTGTAAATGTCTCGGCAAACGTTTTATCCATCTCCAACATGAGATCGTCAATTACAATGATTGTATGTTCATTTCCCTTTAACGAATTAACGTCATATACGCCTTTGTGGAACAAAATATCATCTTGGTACTCGTTGAACACTGATTGATACGTCGAATAGCACCATATAACTTTACGCACAAATTTCGAGAACATCTCCCCCTTTTCTTTAATGATTTTAAGCATAAACACAGTTTTACCACATCCTGTAGGTCCAGATATAATACATGTGGATGGGCTCGTGAATCTGAATTTTTCTACAGAGTCCATTTCTAACACGTCACACTCCTAAGTGAGTCATTTACAAAATATTACAAATTTTGAGTGCTGATCCTTATATTTCTTCTCCCACAGAACCGTGAATGACGATGAGGTAGAGCAGCCCATCATTACGGATGACCTCGACGACAGTGTAGTTGTGATCTCCTCCCCTGAACCCTCACCAGCGATACCGGTAACACGTCCAAAGCGGAGGTATGAGATACCCACGTCAGGTATAAAGCGACCGAAATACGCGTCTGTTGCAGCGGTAATAGATCCCCAACCCTCAACCTCTTACGCAACAACACCCCCAGCAGCACCTAATATATCCCCTTATTCATCCGCCGCCCCCCGTTCTGTTAAGTCTACAATAATAGAGCCCCAACCATCAACCTCCTACGCAACAGGGCCCCCATCAGCAGCACCTTCCGCTAATATATCCACTAATTCATCCGCCCCCCGTTCTGTTGAGGATGGTATAACGCTGGAATTGGTGCGATCCGCAGCCCCCACCCCAGCCTTGACTAGAAATCGGTATAGAGTCAGGGTAGACCCTAGAGTCATGTATAGCAATGGTATTGAGCGCGGACTACGCCGGGTTGTAGAGCGTATTATAGAGTTTGCTCTTCAGAATCGTGACGAGCGTGAAGTCAGGACGAGTATGTCCTTTGGATTCGGGTCAGATGACGGTGATGTAGACGATTATTGGGTGATAGTGCCATTTAGACGTTTGGCGGCTGAAGATGTAGAATATATATTAGGGCGTATAATGCAAGCCGCCCAAAGTAGTATAGCCTTCAATATGGACAACTTCACGGTAAATATTGACCATGTATACCGTGTTGCGGGTCATAGTGCCATACCGTATACTCTTAACTTCAATTCTCAAGCTATTTATAGACGGCATATAAACGTCGATCGTGGTTGCGGCTTTATAGCAGTACTCTTAGCACGTATGTTTACTGTACAAAATACACGAACTCAAAAAATTTGGTTGCCTACAGTCGTGGAGCATGCCCGTAAACTAGCTGAAGACTGTGAACTTGAATTTGACTGTAATATGGGTCCTGAAGAGCTGAGAAGGGTAGAACAGGAAATGAATGTCCGCATAGTTGTGTTTGGGTTGGATGATCGTCGTAGGACTGTGTATGTTTTTAAAAGCTGTGTGAGAGATCGTACAAGGCCCCTACTTATTTTAGGATTGTCAGGGACAACGTATCTCCCCATCCGTAATATAAGGTGGCTTTACGCGAGTTATGACAAAAGTCGAAAATATGGGAGACATCATGATTTGTGTAAGGGGTGCCTCGAGTTTGCGGATGATATAGTGAGACATTGTAAAGAATGTCACATGGTATGTGAGCAGTGTAAAAGCACCAAATGTGAAAGCCGTGTAGTTGAAGCTGAGAAGAGAGACTGTGATGTGTGTAGACGCACATTTTTCAATAATAGCTGTTTTGATTTCCATAAATCAATTGGCACGTGCAGGAAAATGAGAATCTGTGAATGTGGTATGTTTCACACAATGGATAATTGGGGAAAATTTAAGCACAAGTGTGACGTAATTCACTGTCCTACATGCCAGGAGGAATATAAGGCGGATGGAGTAAAGCATGTATGTTATATGAAAGATGCTAAGCCTAAAAATAACCCCTGTATAACTGTATACTACGATATAGAAACATATACGAACGCTGAAACCAAAGAGGTAATTCCACATTTACTTGTGAGCCAGACTATCTGTGATGAGTGTATGGATATCGAATGTGACGAGTGCCCCAAATGTGGTAAACGGACAAACGTTTTTAAAACGAATGTCAGCGATAGTCCTGTGAAACTATTTGTGTCCTATATTGTCAAGTTAGCCGACAAGTTCAAAAAAATGACTGTGTATATTCTCGCCCATAACGGGGCAAAGTTTGACACGCAGTTCCTTTATAAGGAGTTGCTTGAACACGAATCCTCTGAGATATTTACAGGTGATCCATTGAAAAGAGGCAACAAATTAATACAGATGCAGATAAGAGGCAATGTACAATTTAAAGATACTTTATTATTCACACCTTGTAAATTAGCAAAGCTACCCAAGGTGATGGGAGTAGCAGCTGAAGTTTCCAAAGGATACTTCCCATACACTTTCCTCACCAGCGAGACTTTAAACTACGTAGGCCCACCACCCCCCAAACATTATTTTGACTGCATGGATGAACGTGAAGACTTTGATCGATACTACGACAGTTTTAATGAAAGTAACCCTTATAATATAGCTGATGAATGTGAGCGTTATTGCGTGAATGATGTGCGCGTGCTTAGAGTATGTTTCCAGGCCTTTAGAAGGATGTACATAGCCCGTTTCAAATGCGATCCACTGCAAGTCGCAACCACCATCGCATCATTATGTTTTACGGTGTTCAAGAATAACTTCATGCCGAAAGACACCTTAGCCATTATTCACCGAAACAATCCCCGCAGTTACGGGCACAAGGCTATTTACTGGCTCATACACCTACAGCAACAGACAGGTGTATACATAAAGCACGCCCGCAACACGGGTGAAGTACCCATTAAGATTAATGGACGTGTTTTTTGGGTTGATGGGTTAAGTGAAAACCGTGTCACTGGTGTGAAGACTGTGTACTCCTTTAACGGTTGCTGGTGGCATGGATGCCCCCGTCCTGAGTGCGGAGTCACCGGAGATATCAACGGTAGGTCTCCTGCCGACTGTCTTGCATCGACCCGCACCCGCGATCAACTTATAGGATCACAGTTCACTCACAAAGTCTTGTGGGAGCATGAATATGATGCACGGATGGAGACAGACGAGGTGTACCGTGAGGAAATAAAAGCGATCAAGCGTTCAATGGTGCTGGATCCTCTCAAATGTGGTGATAGCTTGTTTGGAGGACGTACAAATCCTTTCAGACTATACTTCCCACCTACGGAGGGCGTGAAGCTCCATTACTACGATTTCTGTTCTTTATACCCATACGTGATGAAGAGCAATCCGTACCCCGTGGGCGCTCCTGAGAAACTGGTGGGGCCTAGCCTACCATCCATCAATGAATTTTCAAAAAATTTGAATGATCGTTACTTTGGGATCTCTTTCGTAGACGTACTCCCCCCACGCAATTTATGGATGCCGATCTTACCTGTCGTTATCGACGACAAGCTCATGTTTCCCCTGTGCGTGAAGTGCGCGGAAGAGGATAACGGCGAATGTAACCATATACCCCACCAGCGTAAGATCAGAGGCGTATATACAAGTCCTGAGTTGGCCCTAGCCGTGCGCCATGGTTATAGAATACTGAAGATACATGAGGTGTGGAGGTTTCAGAAGCTACCCAACCTTTTCACACCATATATAAACACCTTTTTGAAGGATAAGGTTGAGGCATCAGGGTATCCGCGAGGAGTTGATACCGAAGATGAAAAGTCTGCCTATATTCAACGTTACCGCGACCGCGAAGGTATACAACTTGATCGTGTCCAAATTGTAAAGAATCCTGGCAAGCGCTTTAGTGCAAAGTTGTGTCTAAACAGTCTATGGGGAAAATTTGCGCAGAATACCGGCAGAGGGAGCATTCATTTGGCACAAAGTTATAGCGATGTCTGGGATTATGCCAATGCCCCCGATAAAGAGGTCATGGAGATCGTAAATGTAGGTAATACTTACGTAATAAAGTACAACAACACTGAATTTGCCACAGATACCTCAAGGGTTACAAACATACCTGTGGCCAGCTTCACAACAGCCTACGCCCGTATAAAACTTTGGGGTCTAATGCATTCTCTTGGGCGGAGAGTATTGTATGCCGATACAGATAGCGTGATATTCACAGAGAGGGAGGGTGAATACATGCCCACTATTGGGGAGTTCCTCGGCGAGCTCACTGATGAGATCAAGGATGAGTATGGGGACAACGCATACGCCGACTCTTTTGCCTCAACAGGACCTAAGACTTATGGGGTACGGGTCAGGGTGGGGGATGAAATGAAATATATCGTGAAGGCAAAGGGTATTACGCTCAACCATGCGAATCGGGAGGTTGTTAACTTTGAGTCGTTGAAGGATCTAGTATGTTTGGATGAACAACCTCACCAACTAATTGTAGGCACCCACAATTTTCGGGCGCAGAAGCTGGGGGCGTGAAGGAACTTAGGGGTACGATGGTGTGCCGTAACACCTATAGGAAACGTTACCAGTTACCTGGTACCTATGATACCGTACCCTTTGGATACCAATGATGCTTCTAACTCACACGTCTTGTATATAATCGTATCTATTTGTAATATATATATATATATATAACTTGAATATCTCGTTTATTAAATCGTATTTGTAAATATATATAACTTGAATATCTCGTTTATTAAATAAATCATGTTTCAAATAGCGTTTCACTTTCTCCCTGTGTGTGTGTGTGTGTGTGTGTGTGTGTGTGTGTGTGTGTGTGTAGGTGAAAGTTCTAAGCTCCGCCCACTGTAAGACCGTGAGTCATGCTACTATCTGGGAGTCCCTGCGTGGTCAGTCGACCGCAGTAAGCCCGAGAGATCAGACGTGTATTCAGATCAGACGTGTATTCAAATGGCTACCTTTAATATTGCTTGTACAACGTTTACGAAATGGTATTCAGTAAAGTGCCAGGATGTGGTGGATACCGAAAAACTTCCTATTCATCCCTCCTATGCCTCTTTTAAAAACACATTGGATTGTGCGAAGTTCCAAGATGTACAAATACTCTACGGATGTTCTGGTGAGACCGTTGAAGGCTTTCGTTGCACAGACGATGTGCTGAAGTATACTGCAGAGCTAAACTTTATAAAGTCTCACATACACCGTGAAGTAAAAGAAACAACGCGTGCAGAAGAGAAGCAGCAGGTATGGATAATGAGTCTTGCTGATGGGTGGTGTGACAAGCGGTATTACGTCATGCTACACCATGTCGATTACTCATACCCTACGACTGGAAATGTGAATCTCGTGATCATGGACAATCTTAAGTATTTTTATCACTATATTAACGTATATCATGATGAGGTTCGTAGTGAGGTTGTGGCTAGTGCCCTGCGTGAATTTTTAACAGAGTTTAGAGACGAGTATCGTTTGATGGGCAGAAAGGAAAAATATGAACATATGTTCCTCTCAAATAGTGCGCCGGAGTGTGGAGATGTTTAGTAAAATGTTCCTAGTTCTTATCCAAAATGTCTGGTGCGTAGGCTGGTAGTGATATTCTTGTACCGGTACAACAATTCGACTCGCGGAACAAGCCCATTCACGTATCATCGAGTCAGCCGCCCGTCGAACCATTCCTGCCTACCTGCGTGCCTCACACGGCTCATAGTTATCTCAGAGCTTGAGCCGAGTGGACGTGCGCTCTTCGAATACGATGGAACTTCCTTTGAGCAGCATTCTCAACGCCTCGTACGATGTGTCCGTGACGAAATCGTTGCGCGTGTTCAGGCGTAATTCCGGTACCATTAGCTATGTACTGGAAACGGAATGTAGACCGACAAACAAACGGGTTTATTTAAGTATCGAGGAGATGAATAGAATCTTTGTGATAGTTGAGAAGTGGAGTGAAGATCGTTATAAAATACCTGCTAACGTAGGTACAAGAAGAGAGCAGATTAGTGACGCACCCTCATACGCCGTTGTATGTACGTTGTGTATAAATAACGATCGGCCGTGCATTGATATACGGTTGATGTGGAAGAATGCTTCTGATAATAACGCTCTTATTCCTACGCGAAACCGTTTCATCCTCGACAGAATGTTTGAAATCGTCGGATTCCGTAAACTGAAACCTATATTAGACGCGCGTGTTACGGATATGTTTTATTTTGATACAGTACTTGAATACGCATACACCGCTCTGCTCGATGGGTTTACCGAGTGTAGGGCTGGTGAGAATGGTCTAGTGCTGGATGTTTATTTAAAAAGTTTAGACTCTTTGAAATACCATGAACTTTGGTACAAAGCAATTGATCGGTACAAGGCTGAGCTCACCTACACCGTTCACCCTGAAGAACTATTTCTTTATATAACGCGCAGTTGTCGTAACGATTTAGAAGATTATTTCAATTGCCGCTATGTTGAGTGAGTTCACGATTGAAAAGCTCGAGTCGGTAGAAATAAACCCTCGATTGGAAAAGCGTTCTTATAAACTTGTGTTTAATAATGTAGCTAACGATGAACTCTTTGTGCGTGCTTTTGATTGTATTCTAGACGTGTTTAAAGATGACTTACCAACCGGTTGTAAAGTGGGAACAAAAATAGTACTGAACGATATGAAAGCCCTTCATATCGAATACAGGTTTCCCTATACTTTAAGCGGTGAAATATTATTAAGCCGCATATACTGCGTAATGCAGAGCAATAATGATGTAATTGTAAACTCGATTAAGACGAGTTTAGTATTTTGAAAAAAAAGTGAATTGTATATATATTTGCTTGACATTTCTCCTGTACTGATTATACGCATATTTCTATTGATTTGTGTTTATATATATATATATATATATATATATATATATATATATATTTTGCGTGATATTTCTCCTGTACTGTTATGTACATATTTCTATTGAAGTGTATATTTATTTGAAATGTATATTTTATTTTATATATCACCATAATTGTGTGTGTGTGTGTATATTTCTCCTGTACTGTTATGTACATATTTCTATTGAAGTGTATATTTATTTGAAATGTATATTTTATTTTTATATATATATCCATAATTGTGTGTATATATTTCTGTTATACGCATATTCCTCAAATGTATATTTATTTTCTATATATTTATAATAAAAAGAATGATGCAATGTTGTTTATTGTTATGCCTTCTACTACCGGTATTCGAAATATAATAATGTATACAACGGTATTGCGGTATCTGGCAATATTTAAGCCTTCTAAGCCAACTGGCTGATTAGGAGTCTATAATAGTGTATACAATGGTATCTGGCAACTCTGTCTTCGGAATACATGGCGCTATCTGGCAACTCATTTACAGCCAACTGGCTGATTAGGCGTATATAATAATAATGTATACAATAATACTGCTAAAAAGAGGTATCTGGCAGCCAATTACAGCCAACTGGCTGATTAGGAGTCTATAATAATGTATACAATGGTATCGCGGTATCTGGCAACTCAAGCCATTTACGCCAACTGGCTGATTAGGAGCCTATAAAACAACGCCAACTCGGCTGAAGTCTTAATGTGCACTTGGCTCCTGCCGGTGAACACCTCTCCTCCTTTCTCTCCTCCTCCTTTCTCTTGGGGGATAACGCCGCCTCCAAGTTCCCCCCCACCCCCCTTTGCAACAACCCCCACCCCCTTTGCAACAACCCCCACCCCTTTGCAACATTACATAATAACCTGCAACATTCTTGCATCTCCCCTTTTGCGGCTATACTACTAACGTTTGCATAACAAGGTTTAATTGATGGGCATAACAGTGTACAAAATGAGCATGAGTAAGGCTTCTCTTATCAATTTATCTACTCCGTTACGTTCGCCACTCATCACTGGAGCACCATTATAAGCCCGTGCAACCAATTTATTTTTTTCAAATTGTATACCTCGATTTCTTCAAGAATGCGCTTAGTTGTGCCAAAAGCAGAGCTATCGGATCACTTTAACATATTGCTTCCCAGGAACCTCTCTTAACATATTGCTTCCCAGTGTAATCACTAACATATTGCTTCCCAATATTTAGGATAAGGAGTACGATAAAAAACGTTCGCTTTAATAAAGTAAAGGCATAAAAAGTAAATCATAACATGTTAAAATATTAGATTGAAAGTAAATTTAATAGAATTGTTGCGCTATATGGTCACACAAAGTAAAAAATGGTTAGGTTCATTGAATGCCCAGTTAGGTCAACTGTACGCCCTTGACGATTGGTTAGGTTTAGTCGTGATATTTCGATAAAACTAATGAAAATATCGTGAATTTACCTAACCAATTGTCAAGGACGTACACTTGACCTAACCGGGCATTCAAATTTTATCCTATGTAAATAATGGTTCTCTATAAACCGGAAATATGATATAATGTAATAGAATTTTCAAAATATGTATCTTATATACATACCAATATGTACATAGGCGGCACTACATACCAATACCAATGTATATGATATACATACCAACCTCTTTCTAACCGACCAACCTTTCTCTTTTTAACATATTGCTTCCAGTGTTAATCACTAACATATTGCTTCCCAGGAGGGATCACTTTAACATATTGCTTCCCGAATGCTTTGGGAAGCAATATGTTAAAGTGATCCGAGCTATCTTTTAGGTTCTACAAACCCATGGAATTTTCCACTATTTCAGTGCCCATGACAAACGGCAATATAATAATAAATTTTAATATATTGGAAATATCCGTGGTCTCATCAGCCTGAATTGACACGAATATTGCTTCATTGACTTTCTCATGTAGAACATCTTTATAAACGGAAAGCATACAGTCCAGCAACTCATTTTGTATAGTAGCAGAAGTGTTTTGAAACCGTTGCATTTTGTAAATGTTCGTGCAACTGACTGTCTAATTTGGCAAGTTCACTCAAAAGATCCAAGAATACACCTTTGTTGAGAGATTTTTCTGTTTCATCATGAACTCGGATAGCAAGTTCATGGTTGCCACAAAATTTTAAACAGACAATGATTCTATTTAAAACCTACCTATTCCTGTCTACTAATTCGTTATGCCGTTGGACTGAAATCTTAGGCCCTACGTCTAACTGCATTGTAGTATTTACTTTTCCAAGCAAGTTTGTTTTTAAACAATTACCGATGTGACAAGAAGTTTGGTCATGTGTTTTTATTCTTTCTGAGAGTGTTTCAGATCTTTTACACCATTACGAGTCTAAGCAAGTTCACCGCCAAACAACAAACAATTGAAAGAGTATAAACTTTTACGACTTTCACTAGCTGTTAGTCATGGCTTTCTGTTATACCATTCAATATTAAATGTTCTTATTTGTGTTTTGTGCGTTTGACTTATTAATATATTAGGTTGATTAGGTCCTAATTCTTTAATTAACAATTTAGTTTATAAATCTAATTCACTAAATGGATTATCTAACAAAAAGTCAACCTTATTCATTGTTAAGCACTTCACTCGCGGAATAGCCTATGAGCGGGTAGGGACAACACATCCACATTTAGGTCAAGCCGACTGATTTCATTGATAAATCCACATTTATTCATCACATCCACATTTAACTCAAGCGACTGATTTCAGCTAGTCCCGTTTACCAGAATCACATCCGGGTCCCCTCCCTCCCTCCTCCTTCCCTTCCCCTGCACTTCACCGCGACAATCGTGAAGTGGCCCCACTGGCCAACGTTTTTGCTGCTACTAGCTACCAGCGTACAGAAGAAAGGTTTTGCTGATATTATAGGCAACTTTTACGTATATTGAAATTGAGATGTAGAATGAATAGCAATTTATGGTCAACTTCGAATGTTTCATAAGTGATGAAATATTCATGTGGGGCTAAGCCTCAGAAGCCCTCATGCACGCGATGCTACTGATTATATATATATATATATATATATATATATATATATATATATATATATATAATATAATATATATATATATATATATATTTGCAGTACCCAATTGCGACCCATTCGCAACTCCTGAATTGAACTTTCTTCTAAAATTTCCTCATATTTCTTAGAATTAAAGATTCAAGTGATGACAACAAGTTTTCCTGGGCCAAAAGCGCGAAAGCATCCCCAAAGAAGCAAACCACCACCATATTTAACCGTAAGAAGGATGTTTTTTTTCCTCGAATGCAGTATTTGAGTTTCGCCAAACATACCTTTGCTCGTTGTTCCCAACTAATTCAATTTTGGTCTCGTCTGTCCAGAGAACTTTCTTCGAGAATACAAATCCATCGTTTTGACGATTCTTGAGGTACTTTAAACGAGCTTCTTTGTGCGCTTTTCGTAGCAGAGGTTTTCTTCGTGTAACTCTTCAATGGAGACCATTCTTTCTCAATGTACAACGTACGTAGAAGAATGGACATCGATCTCAGACAGACAGTCTTAATGTTTGGCAAATATCACCTGCGGTCAATCGTGGATTCGCAGCAGCCATTCTTTCAATTTGTCCGGGTGTACGTTCTGAAATCTCGCAAAGTCGTCCACACCTTGGTAGAGTTTGAATTGTTCGAAAGCCTTTCCATTTCTTCATAACTGTAGAACCGTCATAAATGGAATTCGAAGTTCTTCTCCTATCTTACTATAACTCTTTCCAGATAATAACAGATCTCTTAAGATCGGTAGATAGCTCTTTACCACGACGACCCATTGCTTGCTAATGGTTTGTACAGTCATCCGTATTCCACGATGATTCACAGAAAATTGTAGAATTCAGAATTGCCAACAGTCTCTAATCAATAAACAGCTACTGACCAACAATTTAAATTCTTCAAGCCTCAGGTGGAAACACAAAGTAGGAAATAATTTTGTAAATAAATGTACGAAAACATTTGTATTTTAACTTTTTTTAATTTCCTCAAATTCTTTGATGTTTTCTATTATATGTTGGATTTAAACTAATTTTTTTATTTGATAAGTTTTCCAAACGAATGGTAAACCTTTCATAACTAACAAGCTGAGCCTTCGGCTCCCTGCCCTACGGGCGGGGCTTGTGCTTCGCAAACTCGCTACGGCGAGGGCACGTTAGAGGTTACCCCTTTGGAGGAGGTCATTCTCCCTCCCTCCAAAAAACCCTCACCCCCTTTATGCAACTTGGGGGATAACCCCCCTTGTTGCATAAAATGGTCGAAACATTGCGGATCATTTTTTTTAGCCAAAAAATGGACCAATTTAAATGCAAAAAAAATTCACTTTTTTCTACGTGAAGGTCAAAATATGAAAATAAAAGCCCACTCTAATAGACAGAGTTTATTTCCACAACAGTTTCGACGCCCACAGGCATCCTCCTCGGGTGGATACAGAAAAACGAATGAACCAAAACAAGAGGGAAAAACAGTCCAGGGACCGACCGTTAAGAAATTCGCACCTAGGTTAGATCCCATTCTCCCGACACCGGAAGGGCATTTTCATTAAGTACATTCGCACAAATTTAAAACTATCTTCCTGTTCTAAACATACAGATTCTATTATTTCTTTATTTTTTACATAATTATTACATTTATTATTAAATTTATTACATTTAATATTGCATAATTATTTATTACAGAAATTATAAATTTATTATTACATTGGTTATTACATTGTTGTTTATTATACAGAACTTATAAACCGAAAAACGAATGAAAAAGGCGATTAGGAAACAATCCAGAGACTATTGAGAAATTCGCACCTAGGTTAGATACCGTTCTACCGACACCGAAAGGGCATTTTATTACAGGGTCCCGCTTATAAGTACATTCGCACAAATTAAAACTATCTTCTTGTTCTATACATGCAGATTCTAATATTTGACATAATTACTGCATTTATTATTGCATTTACATTTTTGTTAACATTTATTATTATTACCTTTATCCTAATTATTAAATTTATAATATTACCTTTATTATTACATCTGTTGCATTTATATTATTTCCACATTTATTACTTCCATTATTACATTTACTAAAAGCGAGTAAGGAAACAATCCAGAGACCTTTAAGAAATTCACACTTGGGTTAGAACACGTTCCCGACTCCGTAAGGGATTTTTTGACAAGAATCTCATTAAAGGGTCTAACTTATAAGTACCTTCGCACAAATTAAAATTATCTACTTTTTCTATACACACAGATTCTACTATTTTTCTTTTGACATAATTATTACATTTATAAAGTACCTTACTTGATTCCCAATCTATAGCATGATTATTTTGGCTGGCGTGATAAAAAATGGCATTATTAGTATTACAACTTCTGAAGGCATATTTGTGTTCTTTAATACGGTTTCAATATTTCTTCCAGTTTCTCCCACGTATACTAAATCACAACTTTTACAGGGAATGCTGTAGACACAGGCTTGTTCCTCTTTTGCAACGTTATTCCTAACCAATTTACTTTTCACGGTGGACGAATATTTGAACGCCAAAGCAAACTTAAAATCTTTCGTCAACGGTTTTACTCTTTCTAAGCCGGCAATGTAAGGCAAACTCACATATTGTTTTTGGTTAACTGAAGGTTCCCGAGGGGCATAAAAAGATGTCCGGCGATTGATCCTAAAAGATTTCTACAGATTAACCCCAAACTCCCCCACATTTACGGCCTACCCAAAACCCATAAGATTAATATACCACTCCGTCCCATTATTTCACACAGGGGTTCCTTTAATTACAGGTTATCTAAATTTCTGCAGATAAATTATCCCCATTAGTTGGTAAATTTTCAGGCTCGCACATCACTAATTTCTGTGACTTTATTAACAAAGTTATGTCCTTAGATTTAAAACAGGGAGTTGAGTCACGAAAGTTCCATTGATGATGTACTTAGTTTTTTAGATAGAAAATTGCCAACATGTAACGTAGAACTAGGCATGCCCACATCTGTATTTTTAGAACTGATAAAACTCTCTGTCACCAATAATGCCTTCTCCTTCGGTGAAGAATTTTATTTGCAACGTTTTGGTATGGGAATGGGGTCCCCTTTATCCCCAATACTGAGTACATTATACATGAAATATTATGAGTCGGAATTGTTGCAAACAATATGTCCCAGGAATCTAATTTGGTTTCGTTATATAGATGATATTTTCTCATTTTGGCCTGACCACTGGAACAACTTTGACACTTTCTTTCAGTCATTAAATAATCTTGTTCCCTCTATTAAATTTAAATATGAATGGAAGAACAACAAACAATTACCTTTTCTAGATGTTTTGGTCATTAACGAAAGCGGAAAGCCCAATTTCACGGTCTAAAGAAAACCTACGCATTGTAATTCGTACATTCATTATTTTCATATCGTGATGAATGGGTTAAAAGCTCAATTATTTCTTCCATGTTTCTAAGAGCACTCAGGATTTGTAGCCCACATTTGCTGGACCCGGAAAATTCAAAGATTTGGAACATTTTTAAGGATTTAAAATATCCCGAGCGGTTTATCAGAAAGGCGTATTTTAAAGCCAGAAAATCTTTTTATGCCCCTCGGGAACCTTCAGTTAACCAAAAACAATATGTGAGTTTGCCTTACATTGCTGGCTTAGAAAGAGTAAAACCGTTGACGAAAGATTTAAGTTTGCTTTGGCGTTCTACAGCATTCCCTGTAAATGTTGTGATTTAGTATACGTGGGAGAAACTGGGAGAAATATTGAAACCCGTATTAAAGAACACAAATATGCCTTCAGAAGTTGTAATACTAATAATGCCATTTTTTATCACGCCAGCCAAATAATCATGCTATAGATTGGGAATCAATTAAGGTACTTTATAAATGTAATAATTATGTCAAAAGAAAAATAGTAGAATCTGTGTGTATAGAAAAAGTAGATAATTTTAATTTGTGCGAAGGTACTTATAAGTTAGACCTTTAATGAGATTCTTGGTCAAAAAATCCCTTACGGAGTGGGGGAACGTGTTCTAACCCAAGTGTGAATTTCTTAAAGGTCTCTGGATTGTTTCCTTACTCGCTTTTAGTAAATGTAATAATGGAAGTAATAAATGTGGAAATAAATATAAATGCAACAGATGTAATAATAAAGGTAATATTATAAATTTAATAATTAGGGTAAAGGTAATAATAATAAATGTTAAAAAAAATGTAAATGCAATAATAAATGCAGTAATTATGTCAAAATATTAGAATCTGTATGTAGAGAAGAAGAGATAGTTTTAATTTGTGCGAATGTACTTATAAGCGGGACCCTGTAATAAAATGCCCTTTCGGTGTCGGGAGAACGGTATCTAACCTAGGTGCGAATTTCTCAATGGTCTCTGGATTGTTTCCTAATCGCCTTTTTCATTCGTTTTTCGGTTTATAAGTTCTGTATAATAAACAACAATGTAATAACCAATGTAATAAATGTATAATTTCTGTAATAAATAATTATGCAATATTAAATGTAATAAATTTAATAATAAATGTAATAATTATGAAAAAATAAAGAAATATAGAATCTGTATGTTTAGAACAGGAAGATAGTTTTAAATTTGTGCGAATGTACTTAATGAAAATGCCCTTCCGGTGTCGGGAGAATGGGATCTAACCTAGGTGCGAATTTCTTAACGGTCGGTCCCTGGACTGTTTTTTCACTCTTGTTTTGGTTCATTTGTTTTTCTGTATCCACCCGAGGAGGATGCCAGTGGGCGTCGAAACTGTTGTGGAAATAAACTCTGTCTATTGAGTGGGTTTTTATTTTCATATGGACCAATTTGTTGGGTTTTTTAATTTGTAGGTTTTTTAAATGTTTAAGGACAACGCTTTAAAACAGTGTCTGTCTTCCAAAATTGAGCATAAGGTTATTATCTGATGCTAATTTCCTGATCATTCTAGTGCATTAATTAAGGAGCTAAAACTACTAAAGTTCAATGATATAATCAAATTGGCACATTTTATTTTATTTACGAGTGTAAGAACAAAATCATTAACTTACAAACGGGTAGATAAATATTTTGTAACTCATCAAGAAATCCACTCGTATCAGACCAGAAACAGATCACAATGTTATTCCTCAATTTAGATCGTCTTCATCTCAAAAATTACCCATTTTCATTGGATTGAAACTATGGAATTATTTAATGTTGATATAAAATGTTGTGAATGTAAATTCGTTTAAAACCAATTTGAAATCTCGATTAATAATGGAATACTAATAAAAATCTAAGATTAAATGTACGTTACTTTATAATTTATTCATTTCTCGTGTGTAATCTAGGATTAAATGTACATTGCTCGTTATCGTTCATCTCTCGTGTCTAATATTGATTTCTTTGCATGATGATATTAATATCATACATCAATAATGACTGTTTTATATCTATAATAATAAGTTAAGGTTAGAACATACTCTAATATTTCTTATTCACGATTTATATATTATTAATAACTTTTATTTTTAATTAAGAGCCCAGTAAAACCTAAAGCTTAAGGGCCAAAGTAAATAGTTCAGTTTCACAATTATTTATATTAAAGCAAAAACAAAAATTTTAAAATTATTTTGTTTTATTAATTAATAATGGTTATTCAATGCAATAACTATCCTATTCGTGATACAAAAGATAAAAGGACGAATATAACTGAAATATTTCTCTGTACGAATACTTATGAGAGCCATATATATATTATATATATATATATATATATATATATATATATATATATATATAATTGAACTGTGATGTTAATTGCACTTTCCTGCGCATCCATTAAGGAGAAAAAGCATTATTTTCTTCCACTTAGAATAGAATAATTTTTTCTATTTTGTAGTGCATCTGTCTATCTATATCTACCTATCTATCTATCTATCTATCTATCTATGTTTTGAGAATATTGTAATGAATTCTGTGAATTTAATCATTAGACTGGTTGTTTATCTATTAACGGTATTAAGTGACGTGACCTGATGAACGAGTAACATTAAGTGATATAATCATTCTTTTAATTCCGGACCGATTGATAATTTATACTGCATTCACGTTGAAAATATTTAAGCAAGCATGACTATTTTTTTCAGTTATTTAATTTGCTTGTTTATTTTACGAGGACACATTCCTATAATAAAATTACGTACGTTGTAATTAAGCCATTATTTAAAAACAAACTGAAGTAATATTACTCGTCTTCAAATTATAAACCTGTTCTGTCTTCATCTGTCTTAAATTGATGGTAGAGTTTGCATGAATTGAAATTCCGGGTTTGTTTGTTTTTTTTAAACTGAAATGCGTGCACACCTTCTCTCCTTCTCATACCTTTAGTCTAACAAAACAATTGCTTCATATAGGAAGAACGGAACACCCGCTTTTACCCGTTTTTGAACCTCCACGAAGCGTTTGATAACCCTATTTAACTTAGTTAATGCTCATTCTGACGATAGTCAAGCTTGTTTGCCCACCTTAAACGTACTTGACGTACACGACCTACTGGGGTTGGTCAGAAATTACAAAGTCCTCGCCTGAACTCGATCAGCAGCAGCAGCCCAGGATCTTAATCAATAGGGTATCCAGAGTACCCATTTACCTGTCAACCAGTTTTGTATGGAAGGATGAATAGCTGGATGAGCCGAGCGCCGACTGCCCTCGCCGGGAGTCGAACCCGAGGACGATAGATTCGTGGTTAGCGATGGTAACCAACTACACCACCGAGGCGATAGCTTAGATTTTTTCTTCTAGGAAAAAACTTGCTTTAATTGGTGTAATTTTACATTGTAAATGATTACTGTAGAATGAAGAGTATGGCAATCGAGATTAATGCATGCCAAAGAGATTCGTAAAAAGGAATAAGACAAGGAGGTACTCTGTCACCATCTTTTCGCATCTACAAATATTTGGTCGACGGGATATTCAATCGACACTCTAATAAACTAACTTAATCTAATTTAACTTAATCAAACGCTTAAAAAATTGTCGAGAAGATACCACGTCGAGAAAATATCATTACTTCAATTTTTAAATATGATCAAGCGTTGTGACGCCGTCGTCGACAGACCCTTATTTTTAAGAGTGGAAGCCCTTGATGATGACAACATTGTTTCCTCGACACCTTGGCATAGTGCCTTGCAGCTAGGGTAAAGAGATTACTAATTATGTTCTTCGAAATTAAATATTTACAATGAAAAAAACCGTCTACGTGACTTTTCATAGACGTAAAATACGTCATTAAATTACAAGTTTCGTGTGACCGAAATATACTTTAGAGCACCCGTTCACACAAACACCACAAACAGGAAAATGAATATTTAACGAATTCAATTTTGAGAACATCCACTCTTTAGAACTGAACTTTTAAAAATCTCTCAGCGAATGAGAGCGAAAAAGCGCAAGTTTCCCAAGACAGACTCTTCGGAAAATTAAATATAAATGTCAAGTGATCCAAATACCACGGCGCCCTACATCATCTAAGTATATCTAATTTCGTTAACCTTGCTGATCTTAAGGAAACGGTGAAAAAACGTAACCACAATGTTTTCATTCAAAGAAAAACTGCGAAAGTATGGAATAAATCGTGTGATTTTAATATTTGTGCCAAGGACAAACTTTTTAACTTTAATCGCTTCACGAATTAGGTTCAAACTTATTTATTTTTAGGCGCTTCTCTTCAATCCTTTTGCGTTTGTTAAACATAAAATTTTATTTCGCATAATAATTTTTGTCACGATTTCATGTTGATAAAAATAAACAAAATGTATTTGATAATTTAGGTAATGATGACACGGATGCAGTTAAATCTAAAATTAGACTTTGTTCACAGAAATAAAGACGATCATTTAAATTTAAATTAAATTTGATTTTGTAACGGATTTTCTTTTCAATGTAATAACATCTGATCCTCTTTTTTTTTTTCCATTCATTCATTTAGTAACTATTTAATCTCTATTTTAAAGAAAAAAATTTGGGGAACCAATACTGCAAGTGGGGTGCTGATGTTAAAATTTTTACCAAATGAAGTTACCGCCCTCTCTCTCTCAAAAAAAAAAAAAAAAAAAATTATATATACAATGCGCCCTCGATATATGCGAGGGATAGGTTCTGCTAAAACCTCGCATAATGCAAATTCGCATATATCGAACTTATAGTTAAATGAAAAAATAGGGATGCGTTCCACAACCAGATTTTTTTTACCTCCGTCACCCCCAACAATAAATATGCCACTTTTTTATACCAAAAACATTCAACAAGATAACAGTAATGCTATATTACATCAATACTGTACAGTATAAATATTAAAGGACATAGTAAGCTGAAGGCCAGTACTAGGCAGAGGACGTTTAGAAGCCATGTCTACAATAAACAGTAAGATAAAACTGGAAAAAGCACTCAAAAATAATGAAAAACACAACACAGTTTAGAGCACAAGGCGCACGCTATAAACGGTTTATGCGAGGACTGTTGTTGTTTGGCGGAACACGTCGGTGTGCTCAGCGGCTCAGCACATATTCACACTAGGTGGCGCATAAATGCGAATTTTTTCCGCATATACCTGAATTCTGGTAGAGTGGTAGAAATAGGGTCTTCCATATCAGCGAATTCACATATGATGAAGAGCATATATCGAGGGCGCAATAAGTATATATAATATATTATAATATATATATAATAT
>JAJOZX010002175.1:0-32500 GCA_023014485.1 Bathynomus jamesi
CATAACCAAGGATCGGAGAGTAAAAGCTTTTATTGCTGCACTCTGGTTCTGTGCACAATTTTGTGCCAAAAATTATATGGTTAGACAGTGCACATACAAACAAATAAAGGGTGTTGCGGCCTACTTTGGCCATAGCCCAAACTATAATTACTGAATAAAATTGAAATGAAATATTAGGGGTCACCAATTTGGGCCTACTGCCCAGCAGCCCAAATAAACAATATTTAATGAGGAGAGAGAAATTACTTAAATCAGCTTCAATCAGTTCAAATTTGAAGTTTATTGTAAGCCTACTAATAATAATAACTTATATGCTGTGTTTAATTAGGAAAATAAATCAGTTATTTGTTCACAGCGATTAACAGTTCAATAAAGGTATTTATAATGATTAACAATTATATAACAGCATTTTTTACTATGCTAAAGATGACTGGTTCTTAGCAATAAGGAATGGTTGTACAGACTAATTGTTAATTAAATACGCTAATTCAAATAGGCTAATGAGATATGCTGAGTGAACACAGAATAAATAATGAAGCATACTGATAACAAAAATAATGGAAGTATGGTATTAGGGTGTGTCAAATTTTTCAACTTTCAAATTCCAAATATGAGGGGTGCTAAAAAGTTGCAGCATGACTTAGGAATTCTAAAGATATTTTTGTTAATTTAATATAATTTAGTTTTGCTTGGTAAGAAGCTACATAAAAATAGTGACTTTTTTACTTTTTGTGGAATTATATAATAATTATTATATTAATAATTATATATGTTATATATAATGCACTGCTGTTTTCGCTTATTTCACAGGTTGAAACATATTCATCAGTGTGCTGAAGATTACTTGTCCGTCAGTGCTACCATCCTAACCAGTGGGAATTGACCTACAATGGCTTCTAAAAGGAGGACAAGACTGGGGACATTCACACATATGAGCAACCTAATTGGAACTGGTAGAGAGTTGTTGCCCTCTGAACTCCTACTCTGCGAGACGTTCTGAAATATGGACTACTGCTAAGAGAACAAAGTGGTGAGGATGTGAGAAACTACCCAGCAGCCAGTCTTGCAAAGGACATTTACCCTAAAGTGCTTGAAAAGTGGGAACGAGCAAACAGTTCTTTTGTAGCCCCCGTTGTAAATTCACGAGTCACAATCTTAAACAAGATCCGAGAGAGCTGGGAGCAGGCCAAAAACATATCTCTTGGGAGAGGAAAGCAACATGTCAAAGAGGCTTTCATTGCAAAACTTGACAAGCTTTTTGACATCCTCAGTTGCAAGTGTAAAATTGTTCTCTGCTCTGAATTTGGCTGCCTTGCAGATGCTGGTTGCAAAAACGAAACTCACATTAACTGTACATGCCCTAGGGAGATGAAGATCCCTGTGAAGGAACTTGCTTTCATTAAAGGTCAGAGAGAGAAGTCTGGTTTTATTGGACCACATCAGATTGGCTTGCCAGATCAACCTGAGCCCAACAGACAAGTCAAAAAGCAGAAGCGGCAAGCGACGAAAGAAGAAGGTTTGCTGAATATAAGCAGACAAGTAAGCAGGATGTTTCAATGCATCAAATGAAATAATTTTCTCTGATGATGAAAATGAAGAACAAACAGCTGATGCTCAAGATGGAAAGGATGGAAGTTATGAAGTGACATTAGAAATACCAAGCACGTCTTCAACTTCCAATAAAAAGCCAGAGTACAACACATTAGAAATACCTAATGTTGCTATGCATAGCATCAGATATGGTGTTGGCCTGCGTGCCACAGCTGCCATCACCACTGCTGCCTTTATGGATGCTGGCTTGATCACTGAAGAAGACAAGAGACTTGTAGTTGATCACAATAAAGTCAAGAGGGCCCAATAAAAAGTTATGAGATCCCTGGATCAGGAATGTGATGATCTTTGTAAGAAGGGTGAAATTGACTGCATCTTCTTTGACGGCCGTCAAGATACAACTAAAGTTATGCTGAAAGCAGACAATTCAGATTGTCAGTTCCCCAGCATTATCAAGAAGAGCATTATTCTTTGTGCAGTGAGCCAGGTGGAAGATATCTCTACCACTTCACTCCTGAGAAGGCTCAACGAGAAAAAAACCTGCTGAAGTTATTGCTGATAATCTTGTAGATTTCATGAAGAAGAAGGGCATTGATAAAAGCCTGCAGGCCATTGGAGGTGATTCTACAAATGTTAATACTGGCTGGGAGGGTGGTTCCATGCATTGGGTAGAGGTCAAGCTTTGCCGTAAGCTGATCTGGTTGGTTTGTGCCCTCCACACTAACGAGTTACCCCTGCGACACTGATCACAGCACTGGATGGAAGACCTTGTCTAACAACAAGTGGACAGGTAACATTGGCAAGATGCTAGACACTGCAACCGAACTTGAAATTGATCCTTCATTCACCAAACTCTCAATTGGAGAGCCTCTTACTTCACTGAGTGACAATGTCATAAAGGATCTCTCTACTGATCAAGCATGTACGGGTATAGGATCACACAGGCCATAAGGACAGGAGAACTTCCCACAGATCTGGCCTTCTTGAAATTGGTCCAGTGAGCCATTCAAGGTGGTTTGACAACAGCAAACAGGCTTTGTCGCATATGGGTTTCAAAACATGGCCTTAAAGGCAAAAACCCTCAACAACTTAAGACTGATAGTGGAATACATTGTTGGTTGTACTACCCCTGTTGGTTCAACATCAAAGTAAAACACTCTTTGGTGGAAGGCCCACGCCACATCTTGTTTCAGCTGCGGCTAGTTAGGCGCAAAAGAAGGCTGTAGTGGATGCTGTTTTGCCAACCATCAAGTGCTCAGCATGGTATGCATTCAGCGAAATGATAATCCAGACACTCTTGTGCTCAGATGACAGAGAGGAGAGGAGAGCTGGTGTCCAAAAGATTGTTGACATGAGGGTGGAGATGATGACACACTTGGAGATCTTTCTGTACATCCCATGAAGACACCTTCCATCAACCCCAGTGCTTCTTCCGTGTGGAGCTGACAGACTGGTCTGACGGGGTATTTGAACCTCCTTTGACATGTAAACTGACTACAGCGGAAGTAAAGAAGTTCTTTGACAAGCCTATGCAAGTTCCACAGTGGCCCTGTCATGCTCAGTCAATAGAGAGGTGTGTGAAACAAGTCACAGAGGCAGCAGGCAGGTGTATACACATGAGAAACGGGAGGGCTATATCAGAGGCCAAGAAGCAAGTCGGCGGCTGATGTCCAAGAACGAATCAAAGCAAGACTTGATGAAACTTCTTGTTTAAATATATTTTTTTTACTGATGTCATTACTTTCTAATGTTGTTTTATGATTACAAGGATATGTTTTATGATTACTAGGATACTATGTTTTATGCAGAGAAACTAAAATTTTTATAGCATTACCTGACATTTTGAGAAGCTAAAATTAATAAATGTTGTTTTCCGAGAGCAATTTATGTGCTTTTTAATCAAACGTAGATTTACCAAGCTAAGTGTTGAGCAATCACAAAAATAATAGCAGATTTGAATTCTTCACATCCAAAAACATATTTTTAAAACCCCTCAGTGAAGGAATCGGCAAAAATTTATTTTCACCTCCCAAATTGACACACCCTAGTATGGTATGGCAAGTATATGGATTAGGTCTGAGAAATGTAATTCATTAAAAGAGCACATAAACAAACTGATGCAAAATAAAATGAGTTATATGATAGAACACAATAACAGGGTGATACAAACTATGGTATTGGTACAACACTTGAATAGGCCTACTACAGTCTTAACGCGAGTTAGTTTGCATGGTAATGGGATCACTTTTAGGGCCTATGTGATTAGGCAGAGCTTGTGGAAGCACGACGTAACCAAAAACACTATCCCAATTGAGGGCCGAAGTACCTTACCGAGATGATGAATAACTCTGGAGATTGAAGACCTACGTGAAGGGTTGACCATATTGCATTTCGCCGATTACTAATGACCTTGGAGACTGTAGGCCTAGGTGAAAGTTTGACCGTAATGCGTTTCGCCGAAGATGAATTTGGAGACTGTAGGCCTAGGTGAAGGAGGATCTGCTGAGGGCCTAGGCTTCGAAGGACTAGTCTTACTGGCGAGATGATGAGTGTTGAAAGTCGGGAGAGACTTGTGTAAAGGGGCCAACGGAAAGGCCTACAGCAGTGATGATATTTCTTGCAGGATGGAATTGTTCAGTCCCCTCAAGTGTTGCTTCGTTTCTTGTATGGTTGCAGTGTGACTTGAAGGACTGAGGTCGACTAAGGTCGAATCAGCGCTACGTGAAGAGATATTCACGAGGAGAAGTAAAGAGCGGAGTGAGAGCCTTACTTGATAATAGACTTCATGTAGGCTCGACTGGAGCCTTGGAGGAACAGCAGGCCACTCTCCAGCCTCTAAAATAAATAGGGAACTTTCCAGAAAAGTGGAGAAAAATGAGCACTACTTCTTTGCTCTCATTCAGCCTGTTCCAAAGAAGGGTGACCCCTCTCAACCCTCCAACTATCATCAAATTGCTTTGATCACTTTTGAATTTATCCTTAAAATAGGAAGATTTTTAAACATCTCTCTACTCTCAATCTTCTTTCAGATCGCCAGTATGGATTCTGCAAGGGACACCGCTCTACTGGCGATATTCTTGCATCTCTCTCTGACTCTTGGTCATCTTTTAAGTCACTTCCTATCCTACCCACTCCTGTCAATGATTCCACCCTTCACTTCTCTACCTACTTCACAAAGTCTCTCTCTCAACAGTCACTTAATACTTTGCAAGAGACAGCTATGGTGTACCTGACCCCAGATCTTTCTATTATCTTCGATTGGGGCAGAGAAAAACTCGTGGTTTTCAATGCCTCAAAAACCCAGTTTTTCCCTTATTTTCGACAATACAGAACTCAATCCTCCCTCTTCTTTGAACATACTTCGTGTTTCTTTTCTTCGTAATCTTTTCTGGAAAGATCACATACACTCTTTCTAAAACAGCTTGAAAGAGGTTTGTGTGTTGTACCAGCACCTCAGTTTCTTCACCCCACCTCAGTTGCGGTCTCTGTACAGGGGTCCTGCTGGCCCCTATATGGAGTACGCTTTTTGTGTGTGGGGTAGCGCAACTCTCAGTCCTACTTGACCAGGTGGAATCAAAGGCTTTTTGTCTCATCAACCCCTCTCTTTGCCGCACTATCATCTCCCTCTCTCTTCACTGTCACTATTATAACAAACACTGCTCTTCTGAACTCTAACCGTATGCCTCCTTCTTTAAGGAGAGCTTGCAGTACCAGAGTAACCAGACTTTTGACACATTCTCAGCCCTTTTCTGTCCAACTTCCTAAAGCAAGAGTTAATCAGTATTCTCAATCTTTCATGTACTGAACCAATCAACTATGGAACAACCTTCCTCAATCCATTTTTCCCTGACCATGACCTCCAATCTTTCAAACATAGTGTCCAAGCATATCGAAAACTTTGGACCAAAAATTGGTGGAAATACTTTAGTTATGTTCAAGACAAGCATCAGAATGAATATCAATAATGAACAACCAAATAATAAGTGAAATTCCACAGTGAATATGAATCGCAAGCATGTTCGCTATAATCGTGGATGAAACACAGGATATAAGTAGACAGAATGCAGTTGTACTCAGATATGTTGACAGTGAATTTGTCAGTCAGGAATTGTTTGTAGACTTCGCCCAAACAATAAAAACCGATGCGAATCATTAATACTGCTCCTGAAAAGCATAGCTTCATCTCTATTTTGATATAAGTAAACTAAGAAGCCAAAGGCCAAAGTTACAACGGCGCAGTGGAGTGGACTTAGTGGAATTGCCACTCTTGTTTAAAAAAAGAAAAAAAAAAAAAAAACTTTGGAAATGTACAATATGTGCGCTGTTATGCCCAGGATTCGAATTGAGGGAGGATGGCATCCCCTTTGTTAACTTAGAATCAAATAACCAACCTCTTATTAACTACATAAAATACACTTTAACAAACCTAAAAATTATATAAAATGTGAATCCTCACTAATCTGACTTAATACAGCAGTCTGAGTCAGAGTAGCCAAATTGTTTCAAGTTACTGATATTTCTATTCTAAACTATCTAATATTACTATTATAATAAAAAAATAATATATATATAAAATGTATAAAATAAGTATTTATAAAATAAGAATTGAGGGGGGTGAGGGAGATGGCATCCCCCTTGTTAACTACTCTATCCACCCTCACCACCATTCCCCTTGTTAAAATTTTTCAATTCGACCACTGGTTACATGCCCATATCCTAAAATTGTGCATTGTGGATAAGTGTAGCTGCATCCCTGCAATTTGCCATATACTGAGCTGTGTGTTTTCACTATGGACCTTTATTGAAGGATCAGCTAAATGCCATGCTATATTTGAAGCCTTCCAGAAGAGTGATTTTTATGGACAGGTTACAATGTTAAAGAACACCTCAATCACAAGATGGAATTGCTGATCTGATGCACTGAAAAACCTCCAAGATAACTTTGAGCAAGTTGCTGCTGCTTTGGCAAACATTTCAGAAAGTGATGCGCAACTAGGCGGCAATGCAAATAGAATACTTGCATCAATTACCAACTTCCAGTTTTTGTTCTCATGCCTTTTCATGCAGAGAGTTCTGATACAATGCAACACGCTTTCAAGAACTTTAGCCACCCAACCAAAACTATGGTTCTGTTTAAGACATGGCTTGCACTACGAGTGAAACAATTATGGCCATGAAAACAGAACATTTCTTTTGGTAGTTCTAAAACTATGCAAATGATATATGTTCTAAGGATAGCTAGCAAGGTTTGCAACTGCCAAGGCAAAGATGCATTCATGCAAAGGCCGCTGAACGTATTAGAAATATTTGTACAACCAAATAGATTCAGGACAGAAGTTCTTTTCACAGTGCTGGATAAAAACATGCAAGAAATTAAAGAAAGATTTAAAGAAAATGACATGGAAGCAATGTCTGTGCTAAACCAGATAACATCTAATAGCATCAGTGAATCGCATTTAGATTTGATTTGCAAAGAATACAGCATGTTAAAGGAAGAGTTGACAATAGAACTGACTGTATTCAACAAAATGCTTAAGAAAGAAAGTAGGATTGATAACTTTGAATGCGGATTGGCACTTTTTAAGGAGCGAAACCTTGGAAACAGCTTTAGCCAGGGTGACAATGGGTCAGATAGTAGTTGGCTGGGAGACAGTCCTCCACGTCCAAACTACGTAGCAGCCTGTGCTTTGGATCCTACGTAAAGCTGTAGGACCCATACATCATATGACTTTAGATGTTGCAAAGGAAGGTAAACAACCCCATCATTACATTACAGCTTTAGCCACATAGCCTCCTCAGACTTTTTCTTACGATACCCATGAGTAGTGCATCGTGCGGAAGGAACTTTTCCTGTCTCTGTTGTCTTAAAAATTATATGCAAAACACTACAGGACAGGAAAGACTATCTGGATTAGCCATGATAAGTAGCTGTAGAGTGAGACATTACTATCAATTTGAATAGAGTAATCTCGAAAAACCTGGACCTTAATTTTGGCTCTCTTCTTCCTCTATAGGGGGAGAGGAGAATTTTTGCGGGCATTCGCCCTTGGCCTCTCCTTTCAGCAAAAAAAAATAAATATTAATACCACCAACCAGACGAGATAGTTTCGACTCAAGACGATCAACACAAGACCTAAATTTAGGCTTACAATTCAAGAATTAGTTCGATATTTTAAGTGTCAACACATTGATCACATTAATTATTTATCAGACAAGGAATTGGATTGGGAGGCTATGTGCCCCAGACTTTAAAATACTTACTTCGATGTCCCACTGAGGATACATTAATGATTCTGGCTTCATGCCCCTTTTTAATAAGGGGCAACAAAAGGCTTGTAAGGAGAAAATGCCCAAAGTGATTCACGCCCATTTGCATTTCGTGCCCCTCTTCAGTCTCTATATAAGGGCACATCATAATACCTAAGAAATTTGAAGTTATCTGTATCTAGTAAACAGTGTTCATTTACTTTCATTGTCATATTTAATGTCTTTATCACAATTTGTTCACCTCTCTTATAATTTGTTCAGAATGCACACCATACGAACAAGAATGATGATCTGTTATAGAAGTGATAAAGTTACCCATTTCCAATCAACTCTACTTTAAGAAATGTCATTATAATAACTCAGCTAATTTTATGTTCGCCAAGGGCGAACACCAGCAAAATTGCCCGCGCACTCAGGAGGAGGGGAGAGCCAGAATCAAGGTCCAAAGTCTTCAAAATGACTGGACACTGTGTTTGAAAGAGTGAAAGTCCTAAACAGGAGGAAAGATAGAAAGACGAAGGTCGTTCCAAAGCCTACCAGTTGAGTAGATGAAAGATTAAGAATTTCAATTAACTCTTGCATTAAACAGTTGGGCAGAAAAGATATGAGAATGTGTCGAAAGTCTAGTACTGCAAGCTCTCCTTAAAGAAGTCATGCAGTTAGAGTGTTCAGAAGAGCAGGGTCCATTATAATAGCGATAGTAAAGAGAGAGGGACTGAAGACAGTAAGTGGCAGGGAACTGATGAGATGAAAAGCATTTGATTCCATGCAGTCAAGTAGAGATGTGTGGATTGAGCCACCCGACAAATGAGACAAGGGTGGACAAGACACCTGTACAGAGACAGCAACTGAGCAGGAGTGAAGAAACTGTGGAGCCAACCAGCACAGCACACCTAACTCCTTATAGTGGACCGGCCAAAATTCAAAAATCGACTTTGAACATTGTTACATAGAGCCACCACTGAAATGCAAAAATTCGGAATTTCAGAATTTGACTTTTGTAACCTTGTATGGGACCTTCAAAGTTCAAACCCAAAATTGAGAGTGGCATCCACCCAAATCTTGTTTGGCATCCTCAATACTACTTATCTAAGGTGGGTGCCTGCTATTAACAAAAAACGCCATTAAGTTTTTTCTAGAGGACTTTTCAATTTTTGGTTGGCCCACTATTAGAAGCTGTTTAGAAAGAGTACACATGGTCTTTCCAAGAAAGATCATGAAAAAGAAAATGCCAAGAATGTTAAGAGAAGAGGAAGGACTGAGTTGTGTATTGTTGAAGATAAGGGGATAGTCGTGAGGAAGATTGTGATGAGTCGGCAGGTGAACTGGACTAAGCACTGAAAGCCACAAGATTTTCTCTACCCAAATCAGAGATAGTAGAAAGAGCAGAGGTCAGGTCTTTCACATTGAGTGACTGTTAAGAGAGATGCTTTGTGAAGTGGGTGGAGAAGTGAAGGGTGGAAACATTGGCAAAGGAGTGGATAGGACAGGAAGTGAGACTTAAAATATCACTATCAAAAGTTTTCGATATGTTTAGTGCAATAGCAAAGGTTCCACCAAAATCTCAAAAGGAAGATCACCAGTAGAACAACCCATACTGACAATCTGAAAGAAGATGGTGGGTCAATGTGTTTCAGAATCTTCTTAAGGACAGATTAAAAAACTAGAAAAGCAAGAAATCGAAGCAATTGGATGAAAACTGAAGGGTTGGGAGCAGTCACCCTTCTTTGGGAGAGGCTGAATGAAAGTGAACTTCTAGCAAGATGGAAAAGTACCAGACAAATGGCAAAGATGAAAGAATTTGCCTAGGCAGGGTGTTATCACAGAAGCACAGTTTTTGAGAATAACATGAGACCCCCCAATCAAGACCATACACCTTCCTAAAGTTGAGCTCAGATAGGGCAGAAAAACATCTTTGGAAGACATTCTAATTTTTGGCATAATGAAGTCAGAGGGAGGAGGAGATGGAGGAACAGCACCAGAATTGTCCAGGTTTAGGTTTGAGTAGGTGAAAGTTTGAATGAAGAGTTCAGCTTTATCATAATAAGAGACAGCAACTGCGCCATCAGAATGGAAGAGGAGGGGAAAGAAGTAAAGTTGTTGGAGAGGTTTTGGGCTAGGTGCCAGAAAGAGTGAGAAGAATTAGTATTAAATAGGATTTCACATTTTTGTCTGATGAAGGAATATTTTGGCGAGTCAAAGAACAGATTTTGCATGAATCCTGGCAGAAATATAAACAGAGAGCGAGTCTGGAATTGGATGATGACGATACCTTCTGAAAGCCTCCCTTCTGCTGCAGATAGCATTTGAACAAGCAAAGTTAAACCAAGGTTTTTATGCATTAGTATTAGGAAAAGAATATGGAATGTATGCCTCCATGCCCAAGAGAATCACTTCCATGATATGCTCAGCGAACTCTTGGTAATTATTCCATGGGAAATCAAAGTCATACTGCCTAAGGCCTACCAGGCTACCAATCATTGGTGCCAAATTTCAAAAGCAAGGCCTTCTCTTGGGAGGATCCAAAGGCTGGACTGGACCGAAAGGACAGGAAACAGATACAAGATTGTGGGTGGAGGGGCCCAACAGAGAAATAAGTTTGACAGAGTAAGAAGAAGGCTATAAATCCAGAATGTTGAACTTATCTCCAAGTCGATCGAGGATATGAGTAGGGTGCTGTACAATCTGCTGTAGGTCATTCAGTACAGAGAAGTTGTAAACTAGTTCACCAGTGAATTGGGAGGAAAGCCAAAGGTGGTGGTGAATAGTGAAATCACCTTAAATGAAGATTTCAGTAAAAGGAGAATTGGACAGAATTTACTCCACTTTGGAAGTGAGGTAATCAGAGAGTTTTGGATAATCAGTAGAATTAGGAGAAAGGTAGACAGCACAGGTTTATTTAGTTTGAGACTGGGATGCCATAGCCAGAACATGCAAAATTACTAAGATTCAAGTTTGGGAATGTGAGAGCAAGTTAGGTCATTGTATACATTATACATAACATCCACCTTTGGAATGAAATTGAGTACAATATAGAGAAAATATAAGGGTACAGAAAAGGGGTTGCTGTTATAGTCATCTCAGATGAAGTACTGTTAAAAAATTTACTTCCTTAATTAATCTGCTGTGTTTGTTACCTTTAGTAAAAAATGACAATCTGACAGTAAATGAAACATTTGATTTGAACTTCAGACTGAAGACAACCAGTCCACTGATAACTGGATACACATTCATAAGCAGAAAGAGAATTAAGGTTTCATATAAATTCATATCAATAATGCTATCATTCATTAAAAAAAATGCCATAACAATCTCTATTGACAGGCTGTCAGGTGAGACCAAGGTTCTTTATTCACTTATTTTGTGTTATACTGCTTCCAGCCAATTCTATTTCCTGCTATTTCTTGAGTTTACATTCATTGTTGGTGCTTCCAAACTTATTCAGCCCTTCACCAATTAAATTTTAAAATTATTTTTCTATGGTGCATCTACCTGCATTATTAATGAGACAATGTACTTGACTGTAAGTTATGGAGATGGTGTGTGCAAATGACTTTATAGATTCAAATGATGACAAATCTAACTTCTCAGCTGTCACTTCTGAACCTGTTTCTGATTTCAACTGAAGAGCCACCTTTTCTGCTTTTGTCATGTCTCGACATGCCAAAATGACATTAGCACCTAAAAAATATGGAAGGATTAGCTTAATGAAGAAGTCTATTTTGTGTTTTCTGAATTAGAACTGAATTTTAGACAATGCCAGACAGTAGTAGTAACCAGTGACTAGATATGACAAATATATTGTAGATTATGCTAAATTTACATTGTGAGGTACCATCTTGTAGCAGCTACCAAAAAAGGTTATGGCAAATTTACATTATGTAAATTTACCATAACCTTAAAACACTATAGAGTTTATGCATTAATTAAAATAACTTACAATTACTTCTAACTTATTTCAAGTTGCATTACTACAATTTCTAGACTAATTTTTTATTTACCAAATATCTAAAATCTTCAACTTCAAAACCTTTGTGTATAGACTGTATATGTATATGTAGCCCTTCATAAAGGGTGGTGCAAAAGTCCCCATCTATTTTGCTGAAATAATATTTTATTTCTACAGGCTATAGATGATGGATGTACAAGAATGTGTCATGGTAGTAACACTACGTATCCAAGGGAAGAAGTGCAAAGAAATTCAAGAAAAATTCAAAAGATCATTTCACAAACCAGGGCCTACAAACAAAGAAAGCAATTTGTGAGCTGGTCAATAAATTTAAAAAACAGGATTCATTCATGATGAAGCAAGATCTAGATGTCCAGGTACTGTACCTCTCATGAAAATGTCAAATTGGTAAGAGAGGCTTTTGAAACAAACCCAAGAATGTCAACTCACACAGCATCATAGACTGAACATAGCAAAAATGACTGTTCCAAGGATTTTAAAATCAATATTATAAAAGAAAAGTTAGCTACCATATTCAAGTGCTACACAAGTTACAAGATTATCCAAGATGAGCCACCATGAGCACAGAACTGATTGAAAATTTTATACCAAAAACTTATTAAACCACATTGTCTTCAGTGATGAGACAACATTCCACACATGTGGAAAGGTTAATCAACATAATTGTCATATCTGGGCTAATGAAAAACCAACCGAGTTCTATGAATGGGAGAGATATTCTCCTAAAGTTAACATCTGGTTGGGTATGACAAGATTGAAGAACTATGGACCTTTTTTCTTTGCAGAAGCTACAGTAATGTTGAGGTTGTGAAGTTTTTCACCCCCCCTCTCTAATTTTCAAGTCCCCCTGGGGGTTGTAAAGTTTTTCACAAAACCCCCAACCCTGATTTTCAAGTCCTATCTGGTTCTTCTCAAGTTTTTCTCTCCCCACAAGAGTCAAGTTAGTAAGCCTGTTAACTGTAAAAAAAGATTGTCACTACTCTGGATCTTGTTTGATCCTGGAACATCAAAGCCTATTAAAAGGTTATGAAACCAGGGTAGACTGCCAGATAGACAGGCCATGACTTACGATAAATGTGTCTTGTTAGAAGCCAAGGGAGTTTGGAAAGCATTTAAAGGTATGATAAGTGCTCTAGCTGTAATCCTTCGCCAGTGCACAATAGGAATAAAGACTTGTTCATAATTCTTGTTCCTAGTTATTGTGGTAGTGTCATTAGTATTTCACCATCATTATTATTAAAAGTATATATATATATATATATATATATATATATATATATATATATATATATATTGGGTGTCCCAAAAATGTTTACACATCATATATATATATATAAGCACACCAGACAAAAAATTAGTCACCCCTCTCAGAATGTACCTAATAATGTGTGACGGCGCCTCTGGCCTTGATAACCGCACGAATCTGGCGAGGCAGAGACTCTACGAGGTGGTGCATGTACTGAACATCGATTTGCTGCCACTCGTTCATCAGCCAGTCCCGAAGTTCCGCCAGAGTCCGTGGGTGTCTATTCCTGCGCTTCACTTTCTGTTTCCAGCCTGAACAACACCTTCAACGCATTCAGGATTAAAGGCTTCATTGGACCTGCGATGTACTTGTCGCCTCCCATCATTGGAGAACAAACAAAAACGGGACTCATCGGACCAAATTACACGTTTCCAATCTGCCGCAGTCCAGTTTTTGTGCCTCTGAGCCCATTTATAACGTGCCAATTTGTGACTTGCTGTTAACAGCGGCCTCTTCCATGGTACCCTGCTCCAGATGTCCATCGCATGCAGTTCTCGTCGCAATGTCCGTTCGGAAATTGGTCGCTGGAGAACCTCATTGGTTTCTTGGAGCAATTGTTCTCTGGTTTGAAAACGATTTGCAGTTACTAGATGAGAAACATGGCGGTGGCCCCTATTGTCAAGAATTGTTTTCCAGCCACAGTTACGCCGTCGATTGTCAGTTGATTGCGAACTACGCCACTCTTTGTAAACTCGCTGGACAGTACGCGTTGACACACCAACAAATTGGGCTACTTCAGACATTTTGTGTCCGTGGGCTCTGCCAAACACGATGGCTCCTTTTTGCCACTGAGTAACGTCTGCCTCACGACCCATTTTGCAGACTATATCCAACACACACTTTGTTCTTCACCACCTCACGAAACATCTGATCCTGTGTGCTACGTCACCACTACTTGTAACTCACCAATGCTACATCAGCGCCCTCTGTGTGACCTTGAACTTCCTACTATCGGTGCTATTAGGGGTGACTAATTTTTTGTCCGGTGTGCTTATATATATATATACAGTACTGGCCAAACTATTAGGAATTTTTTTTAAATTTCATTTTTTGGTATAAAATGTTAAATTAAACCAATTTTAAACATTGAAAAGTTATTTATTTCTACACAAGAATACATGGTCATTATTTAGCAATAGTTTAGTACTTAGTTTGACCCACCTTAGCTGCCATAATGGCTGCGACACGCTTCGGCATGCCATGAATCAATTTTTTGCATAATTCTTTAGTCTAATGAAGCGTGTTTGTTCGTCAGTTGTCGTTTGGTTGTCGTGCGATGCGGGTGTGTTTCTCTTTCTTTTACGTGTCATTGTAACTACCGTTTAATTTAAATAGTGTATTTACCCAATTTCGGCAATTATTTGTTACAGTTTTTAAGTGAATTTGAAAATGGGGCGAAAGAATGACTTGAGTCCACGGAAAATTGGGCAAATACAGGTTTTATTAACTTCTTCTACATTTAAACAAAAGGAAATCGCTGCCAAACTCCATGTTTCACCACAGTCAGTACTTCGTATTAAGAAAAAAATGGTATTTGGAGAAAATGTAGGCCCCAAAAGGGTTGGAAGATGCGGCAGAAAAAGGGTAACGACTCCAAGAACTGATAGATTGCAATTTTGTCTCTTAGAAATAGAAGAGCTACTTGCAAAAACATTTCCAGTAGTCTAGCGGCTGATGGCATCAATATTAGTCGTAGAACAGTCAACAGGAGGCTTCTAACTGCCGGCTTCAAAGCCTACCGCCCAAGAAGAAGCCAGGCTCACTGAGGCTATGAAGAAGGCACGTTTTGCATGGGCAAAGGAACACATTAACTGGACTAGTGAGGATTGGGAACAGGTAAGAATAATATTTAACATTAAATAGAATATTAATACAGTAAATACAGTATGCATAGAAGTGTATTTACAGTACGTGATAAAACTGCAGTAAAAATATCTGTAAAGCAGCAAGTCATACTGTACTTCGTTTTAGCTGTACTTCATACGCTATGCACTGACTCTTTCACAGGGCTTTCTTTGATTGCAGGTGGTGTTCTCGATGAGTCAACGATTGCCGTGCTTGACGATCGTGTTCAAAGTGTAAGAAGGAGGCCTGGAGAAGAATTTTTGCCTGAGTGTCTGATGAAAACGGTGAAATTTCCACAAAAGATCATGGTTTGGGAAGCAATTTCTGTGCATGGAACTAGTCGTTTGAGCATTGTTGAGGGGAATATGAACCAAGTCAAGTATATAGAAGTACTAAGACGACGTCTACTGCCTCAAATAAGGGAATGGTATGGTAATAGACGTTGGATTTTTCAACAAGACTCAGCTCCATGCCACACGGCAAAGTCGGTTAAAAAATGGTGTCATGAAAATAGTGTTTGGTTGCTCCCATGGGCTGGAAATTCTCCAGACATGAACCCAATCGAAAGTTTATGGTGTATTTTAAAGGACGTAATCCATGAAACGCCGATAACAACAAAACACCAACTCATAGAGCGACTTATTCAAGTCTGGTTTCACTCTACACGTATTAAGGAATTATGCAAAAATTGATTCATGGCATGCCAAAGCGTGTCGCAGCCCCTTAAGGCAGCTAAGGGGGTCAAACTAAGTACTAAACTATTGCTAAATATGACCATGTATTCTTGTGTAGAAATAAATAACTTTTCAACGTTTAAAATTGGTTTAATTTAACATTTTATACCAAAAAATGAAATTTTTAAAAAATTCCTAATAATTTGGCCAGTACTGTATATATATCCCTGCAAGGGGGTTCTAAGCTCGTGCTCTTGGGTGCTCTTTGTGCTCGTTTGTACATGCTTGTTCCTGGAGGATTCACGTGCGCCCTCCCGGCCCTAGCACCCAAGGATGATGGGGCCGGACCCTGCAGTCCTTGGTCTTTTTCCACTTCGACTGTCCCCTCCACCCTTTCTTTATCCTCTGTCTTTCCTCTCACTTTTTCTTTGTTTTTCCGCCGAGATATGCCCTTTTAAATAGAGGCGAATCGGTTCTTCCCAAACTTAAAAAAAAAAAAATTATATATATATATACAGGGTGTTTGAAAACTTTCTGTACAAATTGTAATGGGGGATAGGCAACACCAAGACAAACCCTTTTCGTCTATAAGTGTATGTCCGCTGACGTCACCATTCGGCGCGAGAGGGCGCCGCTGCAATTGGCTAAAAGGTGAAGTGGGCTAGACTCGCGCTTGCCGAGGGCATTCTTAAATCGGACATAGTACGCGTAACATGGAGCGCTTCACGACTGCTGAGATGGCTGACATGCATATGGTGTATGGGGCTGCCAATGGAAACGGAAGAGCTGCTGTGAGGTTGTACCGACAGCGCTTCCCAAACAGACGTGTGCCAAACCACCAAACGTTTGCGCATTTGCATCGGCGACTGCGAGAAACTGGAACATTCCATGCAAACATGCATGACACTGGTCGGGAGAGAAACGTGCGCACTCCTGACATGGAAGAAGAAATCCTACGGCGATTTGAGGACAATCCAAGCGCAAGCACGCGAGGTGTTGCACGTATCCTCGGTGTGAACCACGACCTGGTCTGGAGAGTGTTGCATGAGCAGCAGTTACATTCGTTTCATCGTCAGAGTGTCCAGGCATTACAACCTCGGGATTACCCTCTTCGTGTGGAATTCGCACGCTGGTTTCTGCAGCAGACAGCGGTGCAGCCTAATTTTCCGGCTTATGTGCTGTTCTCAGATGAGGCCTGTTTCACACGTGAGGGTGTGTTTAACATGCACAATTCTCATGTGTGGGCGCACGCAAATCCACATGCTACCCGGGTGCATGCTCATCAAGAACAGTTCGCCGTCAATGTTTGGGCAGGTATCGTCCATGGCAAGTTGATTGGGCCGTACCTGCTGCCTGCCCGACTCGACGGGCGGGTTTATCGGATATTTCTTGAAGAAACGTTGCCGGAACTGCTGGAAGATGTTCCCGTGGCTATTCGTAGACGAATGTGGTTTCAACACGACAGGGCCCCAGCACACTCCAGCAACGATGTGCAGGATTATCTGAACGCCACTTTTGGGGACCGATGGATAGGCCGGGGTGGGCCCATAGCCTGGCCACCGAGATCGCCCGATTTAACATGCCTCGATTTCTTCCTGTGGGGACGCATGAAGAACCTCGTGTACGAGACTCCCATTTACTCAGAAGAAGACCTCGTAGCAAGAATCGCTGTCGCCGCTGGAACTGTTCCCGAAATGCCAGGAATCTTTCGACGCTGTCGGGCATGCATTGATGCTACCGGTCGCAACTTTCAGCACCTTCTTTAAATAAACATGCGGTGTACACTTGTTTTCATTCATTTATGTACCAGCTCCACCAATATAGCCAAAAAGGGTTTGTCTTGGTATTGCCTATCCCCCATTACAATTTGTACAGAAAGTCGAGTCGGGCAGGCAGCAGGTACGGCCCAATCAACTTGCCATGGACGATACCCGCCCAAACATTGACGGTGAACTGTTCTTGATGAGCATGCACCCGGGTAGCATGTGGATTTGCGTGCGCCCACACGTGAGAATTGTGCATGTTAAACACACCCTCACGTGTGAAACAGGCCTCATCTGAGAACAGCACATAAGCCAGAAAATTAGGCTGCACCGCTGTCTGCTGCAGAAATCAACGTGTGAATTCCACACAAAGAGGGTAATCCCGAGGTTGTAATGCCTGGACTCTCTGACGATGAAACGGATGTAACTGCTGCTCGTGCAACACTCTCCAGACCAGGTCGTGGTTCACACTGAGGATACGTGCAGCACCTCACGTGCTTGCGCTTGGATTGTCCTCAAATCCCCGTAGGATTTCTTCTTCCATGTCAGGAGTGCGCACGTTTCTCTCCCGACCAGTGTCATGCATGTTTGCATGGAATGTTCCAGTTTCTCGCAGTCGCCGATGCAAATGCGCAAACGTTTGGTAGTTTGGCATACGTCTGTTTGGGAAGTGCTGTCGGTACAACCTCACAGCAGCTCTTCCGTTTCCATTGGCAGCCCCATACACCATATGCATGTCAGCCATCTCAGCAGTCGTGAAGCGCTCCATGTTACGCGTACTACATCCGATTTAAGAATGCCCGCGGCAAGCGTGAGTCTAGCCCACTTCACCTTTTAGCCAATTGCAGCAGCGCCCTCTCGCGCCGGATGGTGACGTCAGCGGACATACACTTATAGACGAAAAGGGTTTGTCTTGGTGTTGCCTATCCCCCATTACAATTTGTACAGAAAGTTTTCAAACACCCTGTGTATATATATATATATATACACATACATACATATATATTATATATATTATATATATATATATATATATATATATATGAATAGAAACGACATAAGTATTAAGGAACGTTTCTGCACACGAGGAGGAGAGATAACGAATAATGAAAATGAGGCGAACCGCCTGGGAATCGAACCCAGGGCCTTCGATTCCCAGGCGGTTCGCCTCATTTTTCATTATTTCGTTATCTCTCCTCCTCGTGTGCAGAAACGTTCCTTAATACTTATGTCGTTTCTATTCATTTATATACTGCGCGGTCATTGCAGTTATTTGCATATATATATATATATATATATATATATATATATATATATACACACAGGGGTTAGACAAAATAATATGAACACCTTGATAAATGGCGGTTTTTATTCTTAATATGGAGTTGGTCCTCCTTTAGCGGCAATAACAGCTGCAATGCGGCTAGAGGAATCCTGAACCATTCTTTGAGCAAACCCTGCTCCAGTTCCTCCAAAGACGCCGGCGGTGGGAATCGGCTTCTGACCTGCTGCTCCAACTGACACCACAGATGCTCGATAATGTTAAGATCCGGGGATTGTGGAGGCCAATCCAAGCATTCTACTTCACTAACATGCTTTTCAAACCAGTTTTTAACGACCCCAGCGGTGTGGATTGGTGCATTATCATCCTGGAAGACGCCGCCGCCATTGGGAAACAGCGTTTGGACCATGGGATGGACCTGGTCAGCCAATATTGACAGATAGACCTGGGCGTTAACCCTACCATGCAGTACTACAGCTGGGCCAAGAGTATTCCACGATATTGCTGCCCAAACCATCACAGATCCGCCTCCATGCTTAATGGTTGGGGTCAGGCAGTCGGGGTCATAAGCATCTTTAGGCTGTCTCCAGACGTAAACTCGACCGGAACATGGAAATAGCGTAGTGGCGCCCGAACAGGGACTTCCACTCAGAAAAGTGGGTTGTTTCCTGGTTGGGTTATATAGAAGAAGAGTGAAAGGGTAGTTGTAGGTTGGGTGTAGTAGTAGTATAGAGTAGAAGTGAAGTAGCATCTTTAGAGATGCCTACCAAGGAGGAGTTAGAAAGGAGGTTGAGGGAGATAGAGGAGGCATTAGAGGTAGAAAAGGCTAGGAACCATCAGTTAGAGTTACAGAAGGCAGAATTAGAGAATGTTTTGGGGAAATTGCAAGTAGATTAGAGGAACAGAGTAAAGAATTAGTAGTTTGTCGTCAAGAGATGGAAGAAAGATGATGAGAGTAAGAAAGAGATGGATGATGGGTTAAAGGCAATGGTTAAGAGAATGAGTGAGTTGGAGGGCAAGCTTGATGGGAAAGTGAAAAAGGAAGGGAAGGGGGGTTTTGAAGGGGAAAATAGTAAGGGTGTTGGTAGTAAGAAAGGGGCACATCTAAAGGATGTAGCAGTAGGGGGCCTGGAAGGAGAAGGGAGTGAAAGCGTGAGTGAGGGGAAAGAAGAAAGACCTTACAAGGTGATGGTGCATTCCACCCCTAAGGAGGGTAAGAAGAAGCTTGAGGGTGAGGATCAGAGGGAGAAAGGTAAGAGGATGGAAGGGCAGGCTAAGAGGGGCAAGGCGGGAATGAAGGGGGCTCGGAGGGCATCTGGTAAGAGGGCTTCTCGGAAGGTTCAACGCTGCGTTAGTGCAGATGACTCCCTCTATTCCAGCATTGAGGACAGTATGTATGAGAGTGAGACTGAAACTGAGAGTGATACGAGTGAGGGTGTAAGAGTGCATAAGGGAATCTTAATTAGGGAGATTCCGAAGGTTGCAAAATTTAATGTTTATAGTGGGAGAGATGTACAAGAGTTTTTGAAAGAGTATGAACGTTATTGTAAGAGCAAGTATCCAGACGCTCCTGAGTATTGGGTGAAAGAGATGGGTGACTGTTTGGAAGGTAGGTTGCTAGAGTTTTACAATGTTGTTGTAAATTCAGGAGTGCCTGTGAAGTATGAGGTGTTAAGGGAGAGATTGGTGGAGCAAGTGTTAAGAATAAGAGGGGGTGTGAAATATCGAAAGAAGGATGATTTTGAGAGAGCAAGGATGCAGAAGGGGGAGAGTATTGATTTGTATGCATATAGACTTGAAACTTTGGCGAGAAAGAAATTTGGAGATGATGGGATAGATGAGAATAAAAGGTTGGTAAGAAAGTTGATTGAGACAGTACCTGAGAGTGTGAGAGAGTTTTTGAATGTTAAGAGGAAAGAGTGTGTAAGAGTGAGAGGGACACGTTTGAAGTGGCATGAAATCTTGGAATTGTTAGAGGACCGAGTGTATGAGAGTGTGTGGGCGTAATAGGGAAGCAGATGTGCGAATGGGGACAGCGATGAGGGAGGAACAAGTACCTGTGTTTCCTAGTTATGCGGACGCATTAAGAAATACTAGGCCAGGTCACCCTCCAGTTAGCCAAGCATCCATGGCCCAAAACCCAATGGAAATGCTGGCTAACTTTGTGAACGAATTCACAAGGGTGTATGGAGGGTCGGCCATGCAACAACCAGGGCCTCCTCCCACATCGGGTCCCAGAATGAATGGTCCGATGCTGGGGCAAACGTATAGAAGGCAAGGGCTTCAAGGCCAGTCAACAATGAATGAGCAAAGAGGGCCAGTGAATGGAGGGAATATGGGGAATGTGAGAGGGTGTGCATATTGCGGTAGAGGGGGACATAGTATAGAGACCTGTAGAAGAAGAGTGGGTGCGTGTTTTGCATGTGGGCAGATGGGACACATGGCGTATGAATGCAGAACACCTGGGTATGAATGTAGGGCATGTGGGAACTTTGGGCATATTGCCCGGTTCTGTCAAGCCCAACAGCAGGGTGCTCCGCACCAGCGGGAGGGAGTCCTGTCTCTCATGCAGGAAATCGGCCAGTGTCAGCCATGCCAGCTCCTCAACCTCAGAGGCAGGGCCCTCAAGGGGGTGCTGTCACTGGAAATGGCGAGGCTGGTCCCAGTACGGGAAACGCATAGGGCAGGGGCCTCTCATTGGGGTTGGGGTCCCTGCTTCTCTGAATGATGAATGTGTATTTGAGGCATTAGCAGGATGGTGTCAAGTGAATAAGGAAGTGAGAGCGAGTGAGAAAAAGGCAGAGTGTATGGTTATTCCTGTTGAATGGGGAGGGAGTGTATGGAGGGCATTAGTGGATACAGGATGTTCACCTAATTTAATAAGTAAGCAAGGAATTGGATGTTTGTGTAAAGAGAATGAATTAGGAAGAGTGAATTGGGGAGTAACTGGGGAAATTAAAGGGGTTGGGAACATCCCAGTACGAGTGTTGGGAGAGGTGCAGATTAAAGTGAAAGTGATGGGGTGTGAAATGGAAGAATGTGTGCTTTATGTGGTTGATAAGGAGAGTGAAAAGTATGACATGATTCTGGGGTATGAGTTTTTGAAAAAGAATCGATTGGTGATCCATCCTGCTAGACGTATGATTGAGTGGAAGAATGAGTTGGGTAAGTGTGAATTCTATGTGGGGAGAAGTGAATCGGATTGGATGAGGGTAATAAAAGGGTATGAGGTGAGAGCATCTGAGAGTGTAAATCTGGAAAAGGGAACCCCAGCATTGGTGCATGTTGAGTGGCCAGTGAGTGATAATAGAAGAAAAAGGCAGGGAAGCATGATTTTTGTGAATGGTATGGATGCATCCTATAAAGTGAAAAGAGTTGGGCATGTGTATGATGGTATAATTGATGAGAGTAACCCATGGATTTGTGTGCAAGCTAGGGAAGATGGGGGTGCATGGCGAAAGAGAATAAATGAGGGGGATGTGATAGGGAGAGCGTATACAGTGATTGAGGAATATGTGAGGAGGGAGAAAATGGAATACAAATGGATGAACGAGGGCAAGAATGTGGGGAGGAATGGACGACTGAACAAATCAGAAAGGAGGTGATTGTTGGCGAACAGTTGAGTGAGAGTGAGCGAATGCAGGTGTGGCAGTTGGCAGGGGAGAAAAGGAGCGTATTGGCCCGAGGAGATGATGACCTCCGTTTAACAAAACTACCTCCCTTCAGGATCCAGTTAACGGATGAGACTCCGATCTACCAAAGGCCAAGACGGTTCTCCCCACCAGTAATGAATGAGATAGAAGAGCAGTGTGAGGAATTAGAGAGAATGGGAGTGATTGAACAGAGCACAAGTCCGTGGAATAGTAGAATAGTGCCTGTGCGGAAACCTGATGGAAGGATTCGCTTGTGTGTGGACTATCGAATGGTGAACGAAAGGACAGTGAAAGACAGGTTTCCGATGTGCTTGATAAATGAAAGTGTATACTCTTTGCATGGAAAGAGGGTGTTTAGTAAATTGGACCTATTGAGGGGATATTACCAGATGCCGGTTGAGCCAGAGTCTCGTCCCATAACTGCTTTCTCCACAGCCAGGAATCATTATATGTTCCGTGCTCTCTCGTTCGGACTTACAGCTGCACCTGCTGCATTTCAGAGAGCAATGAATCGTGTTCTTGGTAAGTTTGCAAGGGAAAATGTCATATGTTTTATAGATGACATTTTGATTATGACAGAGACATTTGAGGAGCACCTGAAGATAATGAGAGAGGTACTGCAAGTGTTGGATGAAGTCGGACTACGAGTGAAACCAAGTAAGTGTGAGTGGTTCAGGGAAAGTGTGGCATTTCTGGGGCACAAGGTGAGTTCGAGTGGTATACGAAAGAGTGGGGAGTATATGGAAAAAGTCAGGGAGTTCCCGAAACCTCGGACAGTTCGTGAACTTAAATCTTTTCTGGGACTTGTAGAGTTTCAGAGGAAATTTATAGCGGGCTGCTCTGGGATTTCGAAACCCCTGACCGAAGTGACTGGAATGAAAGGTAGTACTCAGTTGGTGTGGACGGAGAAGATGAATGAAGCATTTGAGCAATTGAGAGTGGAAGCAGCGAAAGATGTGGAGTTGGCTTATCCGGACCTGAGTGAAGGAGCGAGTTTGCTAGAATTGTATACAGATGCGAGTGGATTTTGTATGGGTGGGTGCTTGTGCCAGTTGCAGGGAGAGGAAGGACAGGAAGGAAGGAGAGTAATTGGGTATGTATCTAAAGCATTCAGTAAGGCAGAGCGAAAGTACAGTACAATTGAGAGAGAACTTGCGGCAATGAGGTTTTGTGTGAAAGCTTTCAAGTCATTTTTGTATGGAATGAAATTTATTTTAAAGACTGATCATCAGCCCTTGGTATATATGGAGAGAATGAAAGTTGTGGATGGAAGAATTGCTAGAACTTTGCTTGAGTTGAGTGAGTTTGATTATAAGATTGAGTATGTGCCAGGGGAGAGGAATTGTATGGCTGACCTGATGTCAAGAATACCTGGGGTGAATGAAAGGTGTGAGAAAGAGGTGGTCGACCCTGAGTATTTGCCAGTGGGAATAGTAAAGTTGCATGAAAGTAGGGGGGGTGGCGACAGTTTGTTTGAAAGTGTATGGTATGGGTTGAAAGATTTGAAATTGGATGGGTTAAAAATGAGAATACCAGGGAGTGTGAATGAATTGCGGACCTTGGTTATGAATGAAGCGATTAAGAAACCAGAAAGGATGGGTGTTTGTAAGGTCCGCAATTATGTACGTGAGCTGAAAGCCATGGGGAGCCCGGGTATTTTTCCTTTTCAAGAGGTCCTCATGGTGGTCAGCTCATTGTTTAGTGTTGAAGTGTATGTGCATTATGGTAATGATTGTCCGATTGTGTATAAAGATGAAAGGATCGAGGAGAAAGGAGCCCTGATTTTGCATTTGCAGTGTATTAGTGGTGTACATTACAATTGGGTGAGTGAAAGGAAGAGGTATAAAAGCATAGTGCCAGGTGAAAATTTGGAAAGGGTTTTGGATGAAGTTAGAGCTGCACAGAGAGAGTCAGAGGGAGAAGGTTGTATGGAAGTAGGTATGTTAGAGGGGCCATGGATGATACGTGACTGTGTGGATGAGGTAGAGCTCAGCCCTTCTGTGGTTCCTGTAAGGGTTCCAGAAGGTCCTATTGAGCTCTACAGGGGTCTTGTGGATACAGGTGCCCAAATCAGTCTGGTGAATGAGCGAGTGTTGTGTGATTTAGATGAAGAGAATGTGCCTGTATCCCGAGAAAGAGTGGGTGTGAGAATACGTGGTATCGGAGGGGGAACAGTCGCGTCACATGAAGCTGTGCAGTTGAGGGTGGGATTAGGTGCATGTAAAGAGGTATGGGAGCACAAGTTCATAGTCTTGAAAGGGGAATCAATGCCCTGGGATTTTCTACTGGGAATTGATTTCCTTGAGAATATGAACTTGAGTGTGGATGTTGGTCAGGGCTCAGTAATGAGAGAAGGAGAGCATGTGGTCAGTATGGGAATGTTTCCGAGCACAGGTATAGATGCTGTGTTAGTGGGAGCAATTGAGTTAGAGGTGGAAGACCAGTGTGAAGTGTTGAGAGATGAAGATATTTTAGATATGCAAGAGGGAGATGAGGTGATATGCAAGTTGAGAGAATATGTGTATAATGGTACAGATGTGAGAGAGTGGTCAAAAGAGGGAAGAGTATAAAAGGTATGCGAAAAAGTTGGCTGTATGGATGGGAGTGCTATATTATATGAGTAAATAAGGTGGGTGAGACAGAGAGTGTGCCAGTGATGACATTTGAGGGTATGGTAGGATTGGTGATTATTACACATAGGATGTATGGGCATGTGGGAAAAAACAAGTTATGGGAATTGATGAAAGGAATGGTTTTCCACCCTAGGCTGGGACTGGTTGTTGCAGAAGTGGCAACTACTTGTGAGAGTTGCCAAAAGCGAAAATACCAGTCCCAGCATAGCCGCCCCCCAGTGCGAAAGATTGAAGTGAAAGAACCGTGGGAGCTTGTGGTGGTTGATATTGTGAGTATGCCGAGAACGAGTAGAGGGAAAGTTGGAATATTAGTAGGGGTCGATCACAAGAGTAAGTTTGTGTATGTTGCTGCGTTAGAGAATAAAACAAGTGAGCATGTTGCGAGAGTGATGAGAGAGAGTATGTTACCAATGATGCTTGGAAGGCCGCGTAAGTGTTTAACAGATAATGGGCCTGAGTTTAGGGGTGCTAGTTTTGAGAGAATGTTGAGTGAGAATGGGATAGAGCATGTTAGAATAACTCCGTATATGTCTGCTTCGAATGGTTTGGCTGAGAGAACGGTGAAAACGATAAGTGAAATGCTGCGTGTATGTATTGGGAAGGGGCTGAGTGGGATGCTGAGTTGGCAAGAGTTGCCTGGTGCTACAATTCGACATACCACTCAGCCATTCAAACTTCCCCAAGAAGGTATGTGTCTACATTTGGAAGGTTTGTGCAAAAGGATATACGATTAAATGAGAATACATGTGATAGATGGAGAGAGGCTGGTGTGCATTTTCGGTCATTTGGTGTTGGTGAGCTTGTTTTGAAAGAGGTGCATGAGGCTGGAAGAAGGAATGAGTATAAGTTGGCGCAAAAGTTTGAGGGTCCATTTGTGGTGAAAAAGGTATGGGAGAATGGGGTAACGTATGTGATTGAGAGGGAGCAAGAGAATGGACAGTGTGAAGAAGTAAGAGCACATCATCGGCAGTTGCGCAAATGGCGAATACCTCCGGAGTACATCGTATGTCACCCAATGTATGATATGTGTGAGAGGATGGAACAAAAGAAAGCGCTAGAAACCAAGAACATGATGGGAATCCAGGATGAATGGATGGATGCAGATCTGGAGTTCTTGATTGTGTCAAAGCGGGCAAAAAGGAAGAAAAAGGTGAGAAGAAAGGGAATGAAAGGTGAGAAAGCCAGGCAGATAGGTGAAGTATATGAGCTGAAGGATTCCCAGTTGGACTCTGGAACAGCCGCGGGTGAGGCAGAGTTAGAATGGGATGTTCGGGACTTTGGTGGTTCATGGTGCCAGCCTGGTCCATCCGGGGAATTCTCGTTTGAGGGTTTTGGGGTCTCAGACCTTGAGGGCCTTTCTTTTCTGGGATTTTCCGAGGGTGGAGGAGAAGAGAGAAGGGAAATCTTCTTCACTCAGAAGTGGAAAGATTGTGTCAGGGAGGGGGCATTAAGAGTGTGGGATTTACAATTCTTGAGAGTGAAGTGAAAGGGAAAATGTATGTGAGAGAGAAAGGAGTGTAACTGAGCAAAGTATTGTGACCTTAATGGAAAGTGTGAGGGATGAATGGGGAGTAGATAGAGGTGAAGGAAGTATAAATGAAAGAATGAGGAGAGAATGAATGTGATTGATTTTTGTGAGGAAGTGAGAATGTTATTGCTTGAGATAGAAGAAAATGTGTTGAATAAAAGCTTAGATGTAGAATTAACAAGTAGTATTAGAGAAGATATTAAAAGTAGATGGGTTAGAATGATAGAGAAAGTGCAACAGTGTTTAGGGAGTGGTGATGGTAATGTAGTATAAAGTATTGGTAGTGTTCTGTAGGAAAAAAAAAAGTAGTATTGTATGATGTGTGAAAGAGTGAGTGGTTGGAAATTCAACCAGGTGGCAGCCTACATTTTGAGGCCAGAAGCTGGGCTGTGCTTGAAGGAGGAAGGTGCCTGGGTGAGTTCCCAGACCTGCTGATCCTGCCTCTGGTGATTTGCTGCTTTGCAGGTTTCAACCTCATTCCTGGTATTGTAAATAACTATTGTAAATAACTATTAAAAAATTAAATTGTAGGTATATTTTTTAGTATAACGTAAATTATTAAAGAGAAAGTAATTGTTAGCCAGCTGTTAGTCCTAAATATTGAATGTTTGAATGTTTACTGTATTTGTTAAATATAAAGATTATTAAATAACTGAATTATAATTTAAATAAATAAATGAATGATTATAAAGTAAATTTGTAAATATGTTATTCTTATGATAGCCATGTATGTAATTAATGATTTAAAAGATTTAAAATTGAAAACAATTATTTTTAAAAAAAAAAAAAAAAAAAAAAAAAAAAAAATTAAAATTGAATTATTTTTTGTAAAAAAAAAAAAAAAAATGAAAAAAAAAGGGGTATCTATGTAAATAATTTGTTAATAAATATTTTGGTATAAAAATTGTAAGGAAAGGAAGAGAACCATATTAGGGTAATATAGTAGGTGTGTAGGCTATATGGCAACACAGATGGAAAGGAGCTTGGGGGGGGGAGATGTGGAGGGTGAACCCTTTCCCCCTGACCTTGATTATTATTATTTATATATTAAATTTCTTTGATTTTTAAATGAAATACTTGTTATAGATAGGATTTTAATGGTTCTCTCTCTCTTTCCAGCAAATAAATAAAGAATAAGAATGTTATATGTTAATAGGACAATGTTAATATTTTTTACAAAAGAATAGTATAACCAATAAGTCTTAAATACGTATAAAAAGTAAATAGTAAAGAATGAATAATTATTAAATAAGTATGTTATAACAAAATAGTAATAAGTAAATAAACATTAAGATAAACTATTAAGTAGAAAGATAGTAATAAATAATAAGCATTAAGATAAATAATAAACAATAAGTTATATAAAGAAATGGTAAACTTGTAAACAAGGAATGAGGAATAAAACAGTTTTATTAAATTAGTATGGGAAAAAGAGTGAGAGTTGGACTGTCGCTTGTTAAACCCTGTTAGTAAACGGATAATAAAGTACTTGTTTGTTAAGACATTTTAGCAAACGAACAAATAAATAAATAAAGAATAAGTATGTTATATGTTAATATGTAAATGTTAATATTTAAACAAAAAAAAAGAATAAACAAATTTAGTAAAAGACGCTTCTGAGGTTTAAAAGTGTCGGCATGTGTGTCAAAACTCGAGTTTTGAGAAGTGGGGGAACCAATTGGCATGTGTGTGGAAATGTAAATAATAAAATAAAATAATAGTTTAAGTGCGTAAATTGACAAGAGAAAAAGAACATAACGGAGGAAACTAAATTCAGGCTGGATTTGTCTGAGGCTGAAGACCATTATTGGACCAAGGGAACGAAGCTATTCTGGCAAGACCTGCGAAACAAATGAGAAACTGTTGGTGGCACGAGCCAGCAGTCGTGGAATCGGGGGTCTGGGTGGCGAGCCTGGATCCAACAACCCTTCAAGGTAAGCAGCCTGGTTTCGTGGAGGTCTTAAACAAAAGAAAAATTCTTATTCGTGGTGCGGCCGTTAGGTTAATCCAAATCCCACCACAGCGTAAAGGAGAATTCGTCGGAGTAGACTACATTCTTCCACCGGTCCATTGACCAATTCTTATGGTCATTACACCATTTTCTGTGCCGCTCAATGTTGATGTGCGAAAGGAAGGGTTTGGCAATTGCAGCCCTCCCATGGTATCCAGCTCCATGGAGCTCGTGACATACAGTTCTGGTCGATACCGGGCTTGCAAGATGCTGGTTAAGCTCTGCAGTCACTTTTGGAGCTGTGGTCTTATGGTTCTTTGTCACAATGCGCTTTAGCACCCGGCGGTCTCGATCACACAGCTTCTTCTTGCGTCCACTATTGCATTTGTTGGTGCTTGTCTTTTCATGGTTTTGGTGCAGTTTTCGTCACTGATGCACCAGCCATCCGCGCTCCGACAATTTGCCCTCTTTGGAAGTCTGACAGGTCTTTCATAACTGCTAATTCATAATTCACTCAGATCTGTAAAAACAACATGAGGGTTATAACATGACGTATACACTCTCTGTTACGCATTTAAATAGGTTTGCCAGTCATTTGACTGTTTACTTTGTGTCTGAGCAGTCCGTAAAGATAACTGGTGAAATCGGCGGGTGTTCATATTATTTTGTCTAACCCCTGTATATATATGTATATATATGCACACTTTAGATGATAGTAATATGCACTGATGTATTAGTATATTTATAGTTCTTAGTAATAGTAGTATAGTAATGGTGTACTGTACTTAAATAACAGTAGTATCCCTTGTTACAGGAAATGGCAGCATTGCAGTTATCGTTTGAGCAACATAAGTGGATTCTAAAGCACTACTGGAAGATGGAGAATGTGACTGAGGCACAGACACATTGGAGAAATGAGTTTGGAACATTACCACCATCACAGGTAACAATTACAAGATTATGTGATAAGTTTGAGACTGATGGAACAGTGCAAAACGTCAACAAAGGCCAATCTGGATTTGAACATTTAAAACATTAAAGTAAGCAGCACAACCATGAAGGTATTGACGCTGCTGGCTGAGATTTCGAACACTAAAGAAGCCTATTTGCTATTTATTTACTATCCACCTATTTTGCTTATTGATATATATGTTAATATGATGTGTAAACATTTTTTGGGGACATTCGGTATATACAGGGTGTACATAAAGTCAGGATCTATTTTTGTGAAATAATTATTTTTTTCTATTTTTCTTTTCAGAAGCCCTTAGAATGAATACAGAAGAACGTGTGGCAATAGTAATTTGGCGAATCGAGGGAAAGAAATACAATGACATCAGAGAGAAGTTTAGAAGGAGATTTCATAAGCCGGGGCCAATAGACAAGACAATATGAAAATTGGTGAACAAATTTAAACAAATGGGATCTGTAAATGATGAAGCAAGATCAGGACAACCGTGTATGTCAGATCTTACCGTGAATGCAGTACGCAGAATTATCACTGAGGAGCCACGTACATCCGTTCGTGCTGCATCACACAGACTCGGCCTCACGATGTCATCTGTGCACAAAATTCTGAAAGTTAATTTGCAGAAGAAAAGCTATCATTTGCAGGTTTTACATGATTTACATGAGGAAGATTTCCCTCAACGAAGTGCTGTGTGTGCTGATCTCGTAGAACAAATCTGGAGTGATAATTTAATGGACAACATTCTCTTTAGTGATGAAGCCACTTTCCATATGTGTGGAAAAGTAAATCGCCATAACTGTCGAATTTGGGCAGATGAAAGACCGAATGATTTCATCCAAAATTGGGAGAGAGACTCACCTAAGTTAATGTCTGGATGGGTTTAACAAAATCTAAGGTTTATGGTCCTTTTTTCTTTGCTGAAGCTACAGTTATGGGGCTTATTTATCTGGACATGTTGCAGCAATTCCTTGAACCTCAGCTGATTGGGGATAGGATTGTTAGTACCATCGTCTATCAACATGATGATGCTCCTTGTCACTATGCCAAAATTGTTCAGGATTATCTAAATGGACGTTTTCCAAATTGCTGGATCGGACACGGAAGCAACAGACCTTGGCCAGCGAGATCACCAGATTTAACCCCTTTAGATTTCTTTGCATGGGGCTTTATCAAATCGCACGTCTATCAGACGAAGATTACGAGTCTTGAAAACTTACGTACATGTATACGAACTGCTGCAGATAACATAACCCCACAAATGCTGCAGAATGTGTTTAGAAATGCTGCGGAACAATTTGAGCTGTGCAGGGATACTGATGGGCGTCACATCAAATCCTACTCTTAATTATTTAATAAATGTTACCACTTTATCATTTTATGATTGAATTCCATATAATTTCCAAGTGCTTCACAAAAATAGATCCTGACTTTATGTACACCCTGTATATATATATATATATATATATATATATATATATATATATATATATATATATATATATATTGTTGAAATTGTGACTGAATATAGATAGGCGTAATAAATTCAGCCAGGTTAGAATCAGACACCAGACCTTTACTTATTGCCTAGTTTGCAGTGCATGCTGAAGCCCTGGAGTTTCCTTTAGCCAAATCCAGTTTGTCTGTGATCCAGTCATGTAACTAGCTACAGAACCTATTATTATTATTATTATAGGACACCAGTCATGTTATTCCAGAGTTTGGGTTTTGCCCATACTTGTTAGGCAGTGATTAGTTGATTGTTGATTAACTTACATGAGATAGGTTTGCCATAATTGTCAATGTTTGTATTTATTATTTTTATGTTGGTTATTTATTATTTGTGTGTGTTGATTTCATGAGTAAATTATGTTTTCCAGTGATCCATTATGAAGTCATGATTCTAGTTAATGTTTGTGGATTAATTGTCTGTTATTTTAATATTGCGATTAATGGTGCCTGGTGCTTGTAACTAATAATTTTGTGTTGTCTAGGCAACCAGTTGGGACTCAACTCACATGGTACAGACTCAGCAGGCTTGGATTGTGGATCCAATCCAGTGGGAGCTATGAAGTCCACTGAGGTTTTTCTCAACCACTGTTGGACACTGGGATCTGCCCTGGAATCAGGCCTGTAACCCTAACACTACTAACTAGATAGCTGCCTTGTATAACAAACACCTCAGGTTATAGGGGGTCAAGTTTGGAGGGTAGCTGGGCTGGGACAGGGGTTCACATTCTGTACAAGTCATTTCCAGTTCTTGTCTCCCACTTGTTTTCTTTCATTTCTTCTGAATCTCATTAAATGTTATTTGTTTTCCAGGAGGTTTTGTTAATTGTGATTCATTGCCAGTTTTTTTATGTATGTTTATACTTTTATACTGAATAACTGTGTTTATTTCAGATATAATAAAGGAAAAAAAAAAAAATAGTAGTTTACTTCTATTAGGTTTACCTTTGAATTCCAGCCCTTTCTTGGACTCTGAGTGGTTGGTTCTCCCACTCAGTGGAGAGGAGGATTTAGTAAACTGAACTTGGGGAAGTCTTTTACAGTTAATGTGTGAGCTGGACCTGAATAATTTCCCAGAAAAAAGGGGGGAAGTTTGCAATTAACGTGCAAGTTGGACCTGAATAATCTCCTGGAAATAAACAACTAACAAAAGAGGCATTCCTGGATACCTGAGGAAACTATCCTTGCCCAGTCTCTTGAATATCACAAACCCAGAAATGTGAAAGGGTGCTGGGTGGCTCAATGATACAGACACTTGGGGACTATGGCCTATGGCCCTACGCAGCCACTGCAGCATTAACATGGCCAATTTATCTTGACATGCTTCAGCAGTTTCTTGAACCCCAGCTTCATTCAGACAGCATTCCCAACACTGTTGTCTTTCAACAAGATAGAGCTCCATGTCACTATACAATCATCATTCAGGCATAGAGTACCTTCATGAGCTCTTACCAAATCATTGGAATGGACATGGTGGAAAGAGGCCTTGGGCAGCATAAGCTCTGGGTTTAACACCATTCGACTTCTTTACATGGAGCTTTATAAAGTGTGAGGGTTACAAAACAAGAGTTACAAACCTGCAGGATTTGCAAACCCGCATT